>ML737210.1:0-105733 GCA_009193545.1 Aspergillus arachidicola | reverse complement strand
TTTTTTTTTAGTATATCGCGTGGCTGGGTGCTAATTGCCATACAGTACACCCGATCCGAGATCTAGGAAAATGGTATAAGTTCTTTGCCGGGCAATCATACATGCATTACGTTAAATTCAGGGGCCACTAGGCAGAGCTTTGTAACAATGCAGTTACAGATAACTTATGTCGGAGGCCCATCAGACGAGAGGTCTATTATGCGGGAGGCCCATTATGTCGGAGGCCCATTATGCGGGAGGCCCATTATGCAGGAGGCCCATTATGTCGGAGGCCCATTATACGGGAGGCCCATTATGCAGGAGGCCCATTATGTCGGAGGCCCATTATGCGGGAGGCCCATTATGCGGGAGGCCCATTATGTCGGAGGCCATTATGTCGGAGGCCCATTATGTCGGAGGCCATTATGCAGGAGGCCCATTATGCGGGAGGCCCATTATGCGGGAGGCCCATTATGCGGGAGGCCCATTATGCGGGAGGCCGACTATGTTTACATGGATACAGCACGCACGGCTTCGTCAGCTTGGTTGGGCTTATCTGCCCCCCACCACGCGAAAAACTCGTTCTTGTTTTTATTTTTATTTTTATTCTTATTTTTCTTTTGCTCGTTATTTGATTATGGGACAAAGCTACCAGAAAATGAATTCCATTGCATCTATTGCCACCTAATCACGTCATCTCAGCTCAATTTCTGTCCTTTTCTTACATGTCACCAGTTACTTGCGAGAGGGTAATTGATCAGTCTTTGGTTCGTCGAGGTTTCAATTCATTTCTACTTGCACTATTCAGTCAAAGGTAGCCGAATGTCAAGTATTTCAACATCAAGCCATAGACATCTCCGTACTGTAGTGTCTCATAGTACATTGCATTCGTGGCAGTTCACGCTGTCGAAGCTGGACAAGAGAACACATAGATCTGGATCTAATGACAAAAGTAGTAGCCGTTCTGTACCTGCCGCCAATAGCCTTGGGATTCTATAAATATTGTTATACTACAATCAATCAATTATTGTTTGGTCCGAAAGGAGTACTAGCGGCTCTCCAAATGATGGCATATTCGACCTCACTGATCGCTAGGCCTGTTTACAACGTGATCCAAGGAGGAAAAGTATACAATTCACACTCCTAGCTAGTCCTCATCCTCATCATCACCCGAACTACGCCCCTCCCCCGTCGACTCTCGGTTGTGAGGGTTAAGAGTTCAGGTCGTCTAACCGTCTCCGATGTAAGCAGTGGTACCCACGTAGTGGTTTGCCCTACCTCCGGGATACTTCCCATCTCGACGATAAGTTCGAAGCTACGCAAGCTCCTAGCCAACGTCGCCTTGACTACCTCCCTTAAAAGGTAATCTAGTTTCCTCCTTATCTACCTGATTGGCTGTTTTATTAGGCGGGTTCCCGTATCTGTCAATATCTTTGGGCTTGGTTGAAGGGAGGGGGAAGGAGCCAATCTTGTCTATTTGAGTCTTTCACCTTATGATGTTCGTTGCACGGGTCATTACAGATACAGATGACA
Source organism: Aspergillus arachidicola (assembly GCA_009193545.1). NCBI lineage: Eukaryota > Fungi > Ascomycota > Eurotiomycetes > Eurotiales > Aspergillaceae > Aspergillus > Aspergillus arachidicola. The sequence goes on along the minus strand of ML737210.1, from coordinate 104,221 downwards.
ACGGAATACAACTCCTCTGCCTGATAGTTTTCTAGGTTCTCAGAATAGAGACTCAAAGCCAGCATGGGTTTGTAATCCCAACGTAGTGACCTAGATTATCTGTCCAAGCCATGCATCTGTGTATGACACAGCAGTATTGTGCAAGTCTACTAGAGCCGAACAACGAATTTTAGCTTTCTTTGTGGACAATGCCTTTATAATCTCCAGTTTGAAATCATCAGCTATAACAATAAACATCCGCAGCAAAACAGTCTATACGAGGGCTACAACAATCAAGGAGATACCGGTAGCTGCCTTGAGTCTAATGACAATAGGTGTCACTCTTATTTCCATCTCTTGCTTTTTTGGTAAGGTACCCATTGCGTCAATAACCAACCCACGCCTTTTTCCCTATTCACCACTGCCTCGCTCGGAAATGAAATAATGCGACTTGGATTGATACGAGATCAAATCAAAGAGGAATGCAGGTCATGTAAAAAATTGGTTTACTGGTGAAAATGAAGATTTCAGAGTTCCGAGTCATTAGGCCAACTCGATTTCTTTTTGGTCTTCACCTTTTTCGACTTTTTCGATCTCTTCAAATCCCTCTGCTCGATTGAGGGGGCTCCTATTGACTGATCCCCTATATGGTCGTAGTCTGATTCAGTGACTATCTCTGCAGGAGTTGGCTCATCCACAAGAGGGGGCGCCTGCTGTGAAACTGGAGAAAGAACATCGGGGATGGTGGAACTTAAACGGGTATTGTTCACTGACATGTCAATAAATGTAGGGTTTTCGTTTTCGTAGAGATCACCAATGCTGGCTTGTGGGGTATCAACCTTTTCCAGGTTGTCCAGCTCCTCTGGTCGATCGTCTTCAACGATGTCTATGTTAGATCACTTCATTAGTTGAGGGTATTGCCTCTCAGGGTGGGCGATACTCTTACCGAGCCCTCGTATACCGATAAACATTCTGCAAGTCTCAGATCCCTTCCGCAGGATATGCAGTTTGCGGGAGAGTTGATCTCGGAGAGATTTGTTCTCTATTGACTCTCCCGCAATACGCGTCGCCAGGTCATCTGCCATATCGAAGACGAGTAACGGCGCAAACATATCCGCGAGTGGCTTGATCAGATTGGTCTCGATAACCTCGATCGCCACACCGTCGATAAACCGTTTTAGAGCGACCTGATAGAACTTAATGAGGAAGCCAACTCTTAACAGATAGAACTGCCATACCTTGTAGTACGCAAGCATACACTCGAGCGCCTCTGTGGCAGCAAAGCGACTCATGCTAGACTCTGTGGACTGAAGGATTGAATCACGAAGATGACGGAGGTTGTATGATGAGCAATCTAGAGAGACCGTTCCCAAGAATGAGACATCGAAAAAGTTGCAAATGATCGTTGAGAGACTATCTCCCCAGGCTTCGCGTCGGGCCTTTTGAAGATTCTCGGTAAAATAGTGATTGTATGTAATTGGATGGCCCTGCTGATGGGGCTGCAGAAGTTCACTGGTTCGCTGTTGCAGGTCCTTGAGCAGCTGGTCAAACCTTGGGTCTACAACCTCCCGGAGCAGCCCCTTTGCTGTAGTAATATCACCTATATGCAGTACAACAGCTCGAACGAAGTCTTTTGCAATATTCCAGGCTGTCGTTACATGACCTCGCGCGATAGTCTCCCATTGGCTGGATTGTTCCCGGAATAGCTCCCCTATTATTAAGGGATTGAATGTGCCAGGGAGCTCTTTGCCGCGTGTGTGTTTGAGGACATTTTGGATATGCTGGATATATTCTTCTCGCGTCACTAAAACCTGTTGTCTCGATACCGCCTCGCTCTCACCTCCCTCTGTTATTTGACGATAATGACCGCCCGAATTGATTTTTTCAGTGAATTCTTGATTCAGATTTTGCATTACGGCACGTATCCGTCTGCTATAGCCACTCGTTGGCTGAGCACTATTGAAGAATGGGTCATTGTAAGTGCCTTCGGTGGCAGCTCTCACCAGGTTCTGGAAATTCTGGCTGATATGCAAAAGATAGTACTTCTGCTCCGCTATCGTTGTTCGAGGCCTTCCAAGCCTCTCTAGCCTTCGCTGACAGTCGCCAACTTGGACTTGAATTTCTTCTATCAGGCTGGGAAGTTCAGTCGCAATCTGCCCAAGCAGTACCTTGCTGAGGCGCTCCCGAAACGGCTTTATAGCCACATCAGATAATGGAAGATCTCGCCAGACACCCTTCGCAAAAAATTGTTCTTCCTCCGCATCCCGTTCTGTTAACGTACCGTTGCTCTTCTCTGAATCCTGGTTTTTCAGTACGTGCCAACCGTGCCGGAAGGAGACCTGTTGATTTTTCGCCAGTGAGACAAACATCGCCTCAGTCTCCGATCCTGGGGTCAGCGTATCCGGTTTGGTAATAACACCCAGCGTCCGAGATCCGTTCCTATCTGCCTCCCGGGCCAGTGTAAGAACAATTTGATTAGCAAAATCGTTCTTTGCAGAGACCACGGCTAGAATAATTGAACGTGGCTCCCGCATATAGGACTGTACAACATCCTGCACGAGTTTAACATCCGCAGCCGACTGCTGCCTGGTTTCCGAATGGATAAGACCGGGTAGATCGACAATGGTCAAATGCGGCCGGTCAGGGCCGGACACCTCTACCCGAAGTAGATCATTGGAAAACGCCTTTCCATGCGTAGAGATACCCATGATCGCTTTTGCATTGTCGATAAGACGTGGCAAGCCGTCGAAGCCTTCGAGCTGCTCGTGGAACTGGCTTAAAGACTGCTGTTCTGCCTCCGTTCGTGAATGATGTGGCACAATGGACACGCTCACCCCGATCTGTGGGCTCTTGCGCAGGACGAGCTCTGTAGGAAATCGTGTACAGAGGTTACTTCGTACGGGGAATGAAACACCCGAGATTGCTTCCAGGACCGAGCTCTTCCCAGAAGACTGATCTCCACAAACGATGATTTGGGGAAGCGAAATATAATGGCTGATGCCCTGCAAGCGCAGCGTGTCAATGGAGTCGAGCAACTCTAATTGCTCCTTCGTGCAAAGCGCTTCAAGGGAGTTTGTAGAGAATCTTTTGAGGACCATCTTGTCTAGCCAGCGTGAGGTTACAACTTATGATTCCAAGAGATGAGATTGGTTACCTCTGGGGAACAGGGGCGAGAAAGACCTGATTTATAGACAATTCAACAGCGGGAATTCTAGCATCCGACTTGGCTTCTCCTGCAAGGGCGAATTCCACAGGATAGGTTCCAGACAAGGACAAGAATGTAGTATCTGGACTAAAACTCTCTCTGTTATACCACATTCATTCCATCCTTCCTCGGTTGTAAGTAGAAAGCAATACAAGTTGATTGGACGGTGGCCGCCAGGCGTGCCATGTAATCTACGACAACACTTCATCTGGCAACTCCATTCTTTCTGGTTCTTAAGCAAGGATCACCGGAATCCGTAAGGGGCTCCAAAAAGCTTTATGCGTGGCTCTACGAGGCAAAGAATGTGTGGTTCTTCCCTTCAGCTCGGATGCATTGGTCCCAATCAGGAAGTTACCACACCTTCAAGATTATACTTCCTGAAGTGGAATAGTGTCTCAGGCTGCAACGACGAAGCACCAAGCAAAGAAAACTCGTGATCACAATCATTACTTGGACGGACTTCGTGAGCAAAATGTACAGTGCCTGTTCATATTAGAATGGTGGCGCTAGGCTCGCTGGCCCATAACACACAGGCTATCTTGATCACAGGCGAACGTAAGTTCTCATGTATGATGATGACAGCATACTGGCTGAAGACTATATGGTTTTAATTAATATACTACTCATCTAATGGTAGTTTAAAGCCCGACAGTGACGCGAATATAGATCTCGAAGAGAAGCTTGTTGATGATTTACGTAAAGCGATTCCTACGCTCATCACTTCGCTGACGCCCGGTTCCATTGTGATAAGTTTGCTTCCAACCAGATATAGACCTTAAAAGTTGAACAATATTGTGTGGAGTAATTTAGATTCTCTGAATTGCGTCTACATTTGTAGAAAAGTAACTTATCTCTTTATACTATAATAATTTAAAATCTTGATTCTTCTATTGATATCTATATCTTATACTATTAATAATATCTTTAGAATTATTCATTTTTTAGTACTAAATTAAAAAATACTAAATGAATAGTTAGTAAGTACTTTTATATATATTCTTTACTAGTGTAGCTATTTTTGGTAGAGAAGGGGGAGACTGGTAATAATAGTATAACTCTGAAAGGGGTTGTATAAGTTTAAATTTTGATATTTTGATCTAAATCCTATTACTAAGCGGTTTCGGCTCGCACCACCCTAAAAAACGAGCCCACTTATCTGCAACCATCTATAATATATAGTCCAGATCAAAAGCGATAAGATATGGCAGAGGTAGACTATCTGTGAAGGTCACTGGCCCAGCGTGGGTCATGGTGGCTCGAGTGAATCTTATAGATCTTACTCAATAAATATGGATCGTTAGATCCCTCAGATTTATCTTCAATCCGTTACGCGCTACAGGGGGCTCTAACCCTAAAACCATAAATCCGTACTAACCTCTGGACTTGTAACGCGGGGAATCTTCCATACGTTGACGTGGCACCAATGAAGGCAACCTTTCTTTCTCAGAATCTTTCTCAGAAGGGAATGATGCACGTACTGATGTATGTTTATAATATTATTTTCTTCTATTACATCTCGTAGAGGTATATCTACTGGAGCAGACACAGGGGCGAAAATTGTCGAAGCGAAACAAGATGATTATCGTTACTGGCGGCATGGGCTTTATCGCTTCTAACATTGTCAAAGCCCTCAACGACCGCAACCGGACCGATATCATCGTCGTGGACGACTTAACTGACGGATCTAAGTTCACCAACCTTGCCGACTGCGAGATTGCAGATTATTTAGACATTGGCGAATTCCGCACAGCTATTGCTCAAGACTCGCTGTCTCCGCCTCCGGATATCATCTTCCACAACGGCGCGTGTTCTGTGACGACCGAGCAAAATGGAAAATTCATGATGGACCTCAACTTCACCATGTCGAAGGAAATTTTACATTACTGCCAGAAACATAGGTCACGGCTGATCTATGCTTCGTCTGCGGCGGTATACGGAAAGAATGCTTTCCTAGAGGCTGGGCAGCAGCCTCAGAAGCCTGTTCCACTTAATGTCTACGGCTACTCGAAGCTCCTTTTCGATCAGTTTGTGGCGCGCCACTTGAACGAATATAAAGGTCTTCAAGTCGTTGGACTGCGCTATTTCAATGTCTATGGGCCCCGGGAACAACACAAGGGCCCCATGGCGAGTATTGCATATCAAATGCATCAACAACTCAAAGGAGGCTCGAAAATCAAACTTTTCGGGGAATATGATGGCTATGCAGCTGGAATGCAAAGTCGAGACTTTATCTCTGTGCACGACATTGTCAAGGTGAACTTGTGGTTCTTTGACCATCCCTTGGTCTCTGGGACCTTCGATGTGGGTACTGGTCGGTCTGAAACATTCCTCGAGGTCGCAAAGGCCGTTTCAGAAGCACATCGTGTCCAGGATGCGATCAGTTTTATCCCGTTCCCCGAGTCTCTGAAAGGGAACTACCAGAACTACACCTGTGCAAATACAAACAAACTACGGGCGGTGGGCTTTTGTGAGGAGTTGAGACCTGTTGCTGTTGGTGTGAAGGATTATGTGCAGTCATTGATAGAGTCCGAGATATGATTTCTACTATAGTCTTTATTTTAAAACTAATAATGTTCTGTTGGTGGTTTGGATCTAGATCTTTGCCCACGGTGCTAAATTCGAGATTGATTCAGAGCCTGACGTAAACTCTGTACACCAGGTAAATGATGCGCGGGTTAGCAATGGATCGTATCATCTAAAGAACAGAGCTATCCAGCATTGTCAGCTGGAAGTAATCCGATTGCACCACAATGTGTCCAAGAAAATGCCATCTAGTTTAGTAATCTTCAATGCAGTCTAAGCAGCAGCTCCCACCGAGATCACTATGAAAATAGGAGTCTAATACTAGCTTTGCTTAGACCTTAGCATCCTTTATGTCTAGGACTCATTATATAAATGAATAAACTACTCCTTATATTTGCCCTTTAAAAATTACAATAGACTGCCTTATTAGATATAACCCTTACTTAGAAAGTCTTCAAAATCAAATAGAAAATAACCTAAGTACTACAAACCTATTATACGCACTCTTTTAGTGGACAGTAGTAGGAGGAACAGGGTTGGCAGAAGGAGGGTTGCTGCTAGAAGAAGAAGGGCTAAGAGAAGGAGGAGGATTAGTAGCACCACTACTATTGCTTTATATTTGCTTCTTAGCTAGATTAAATGATTAATATCTATTTAATTCTTTTTCTTAAGTATTTTACTCCCTATTAAATTTATTTTCTTTTTTAAGTATCGCGGTACTAAAACTTATAAAAATAGCTCTAATACCAGCTCCTAGAATAGCTGAGCTATAGATATCTTATCTGGTAGAAGTATTATTAATATAGACTTGTTATACTGGCTGTATTGAATCTTATTACTACCTAAATATCTATTATATTAGTAATTACAGTTGTTATTACTATTACTGGGTTAGAAGTTGTCAGAATTGGAGACGGTAACATCCATACGATTCTCCTCTATAGTTATATAGTTGTATTGAAAACTAAACCATTCCAAAATTCATATGAGAAGGTTGATAGCAACGTATGTAGAAGGGCAAATGGCCCTTATTATATGCCCCGCTCAGTCTATGGGGTAAGATTTCGACTAATCTGACTGGCCTGGAGTAAACACTGTACCACGCTGGGGGATCCTAGTCTTCCGTGAGACCTGATCTGATGGGGCTTTATTGGAGATTTACGGAGTAGAAAAAACATATTTATAAATGAATTCCAAGAATGAATATGAGTCGTGAACATCGTGTTTCAAATGAGATATCGAGCCAAGTTGGCCAAAAGCGAACATATTGCCCCTCTTCCAAATGCAATGTCGGACGGAACTTGCATTAACCTCCCCTGGGAATACCATTGTCCCTAGATGCCCGACTCTGTCTGGTTTGAGAATCATGTCTCTTGCGCGCATTCAAATGCTGCGTGAATGATTTCTCGTTTCTCGGGGATCTGGAGAGACTATGGTTGTACCTGGGCACATCTCGGAGGATTACTGCGCTTTCTTCGTTGGGCATGGTACGTTCGGCATTGAGACACTTGCTTGTGGTTTGTCTTATAAACTCGCTGTCTGCCTGGAGCATAGATCCCTTGTGCAGCGGCGATGCCTCCCCGGGGGTGATAAAGTGGGGAAACAGGACCAAAACAGGGTGTCCACGAAGGTCTGTACCCTTGCCTGTATTAGACCTTCCGGCTTCAGCAGAGAGGTGTCCATCAGAAATTGTTGTCACCCATTTAGAGCTCTGTTGCACTTTGCCCCACAAATCGACTGCGTCTTGGAGAAAATGACGAAGTTCGTCCTCGAACCCAGTGCAGCCGCTCTCTAGTAAGGGCTCAACTATATCGACAACCTCGAAGACAACGCTTTCAATGTTTTCGCCCACCTGCCTCTGTTCATCTGATTCAAACACCTTTACCAGAAGTGCACGTAGTAATGCTTTCTCCTGAGATGTAATTTGATTGCACTGGTCAAGGACATAGCTCATTGGCATTCGGATAGCTGGTGCTTCAAGACACAATGACTGGAATATATCGCGGGAGAGACGGCTAGAAATTAGGGATTGCACGCAGGAAGCACGGAGCTTTTTAGATTGCCCAACAACTGGCGTAGGAAACATCGAAAAAGGATTCGGGGGTGTACATGTTTTCCACTGGACTTGCTGAATGGTAGGGATTACCTTATTTATTGAATTTTGTTAGAGATCGGTATCAAAGCACGACGTAAGTGATAGAGAGTATACCTGGCTGATATCAGTCGGAAAATCCTTGTAGAAATATTTCTGAACCATGTCGTGCAAGGCCACCTCGAGCTCTTTGATGTTCTGTATCCTAGCCTATATGAGCCTATAAATAATCTCGGCAGGATATATGAAGCTGGCACTTACAGATCAGGACCAAAGTCCTCCAGTTGAGTCGCCCGTTTCAATTCTTCAACTTCTTGTTGACTCTGTGTAAGGAGCCCTTGTAGACCGACAATTTTCGTTTCCCGTTCTCCTAGTTCCGTACGGACCCGACGAAGCTGCTCGTCTCGACTCCGGACCTTTCTTGATAAATCGTGTAACTGGACGTCGCGACTCGTTTCTGCATCCTCCTTCGTTTTCTGTAACTGGGCCAGAAGCTCCTTCTCTTTCTCCAACCAGCCTCTGACCCGCTCTTCCAGGTAGTCACTGAGGTGTGCCTTTTCATTTAATAATGTTTGTTGCTTCTGACGCTCTTCCTCCAATTGCCGTTTGTGATCCTCTACCATCGAATGTGCGGCCTTGAGTTGGTTCTCAAGCTCCGTATTTTTATGTTGTAGTTCTTCGTGGGTTTTAAAAGATTTGGAATGATTTATCAAGTCTTCCGCTGCTGCCTGCAGGGCCTTGATAGAGGACCAAAAGGATTTGTCCTTTGACTTATCTTTTGGCGTCATTTTGAATATAGATAAATGGCTATTGGATATCACGTTTGTTTCCGATCACGATCATGAGGGATTGTACCCCCTTTTAAGCCATGGCCTACCTTGAGAGTATGCAAATCACACCTCTGGCAAATCCATTTTCTTCGACCTGCCACGACGACATTCATTTATGCAAGGCAAAGGTTTGAGTTGAAAGTTCTCAAAGACCGCATGATGCCCGTATGTAAGGACATTGGCGGTCAGAACTTTCCATCCCCTTGCGTTGCAAATATAACATGGAGTAGCTTTGTGATCACCTAGCATATCGGCTAAGACGAGGAGAGACGGCTCATTGTTGAAGCAGCTAGACAGGCTGATTTTTGCTGATACAGTGTTCCGGAAGACCTTTTCTGTTATTATGTCGAGTCTACCTTATATCCAGGTAATATAGGGCCATGACTTCGTCCTATCACCTCCACCTCGTGTTGGACGCTATTTGCCTCGTTTTCTATTGCATCACCCATTTGTATACTGTCCCTTCTCCTTGCTCATCAAATATGATACCCAGCCCGTGCTGTATTGTTGGCTGCCTACGGTCTCAGGCGAGGGATTACAGGAGCAGACATAATACATCCTCATTCTATCTGGAGGTAGCCTTGCAAGGACCAGGAATGTTATGAGTCAAGAAACTTAGATTTTAAAGTTTTTCCGTAGGCTAAATATCGGAGGCCTGCAATTGTGGTCGCTTTGCAGCAACATCTTACCTCCCTAGCTTGTACCACAAGTTTCTTCTCCCCGATGGAAAAGAGCACCTGCAAGTTAGACTGATGATCCAATATGTAGGTATAGTCAGGTTACCATTGAAGCTGGGAGATGTATGCTCTGGATTGGATTAAAGATGACACGCGTCGTGTACTGATGCTGATGCAAGCTATTCCTCCAATGTAACGAACCCACGCCTTGCAGTGATAGACCTTGAATATAGTGCGAAAGGGATTATGCTTCAATAGAGCAGATTTGTGGAAGCTTTTTCTCAATTACTGAGGTAGGCCACCTACAAATTGAGTCCGACTATAGCTTGGTATGGGACTACTAGCGAATCGCGTTCAAGTTTAGCATTCATATCACTGCACTGAGTGAAAAAGTGTAACACGTATGAATGAGCAAGGTTTGACATGACCAAAACAATCCCCTCGGAGCACCCTCCTACTTGAGTGGCTAGAAATCCTTCGGATGCGTAGCAACACTGCTTCGAACACTACTAACATGTAACTGAAATGATCAATTCGTTCACGGTAAAGTTGAAAGCTACATGGCGCCACACAAATCAAGACGCAGAAAGTCTGGTGATTAAACCGAGAGGACACTCTTTCCACCATCCGATGTCAATCGTTCCCGGACTTTTATAGGCAAGAAGTCGGAACCAAGTCGGTGAAACTCCACCCGGCCATCATCCAGCGTTCCAACCTTGACAATAGCGCTCGGCGCAAATAGCAATGCTTCGCCAACGCGAAGACTGACAATATTGTCAAACGCCGAGGGAGACTCCTTCTCATCCCCCGGTTCTTCCATCTCGCTGCGATTATTGCCGAAGCCACTCTTTGAAGAGAAAAGGTTGCATGCAGCTGCTGCAAGATGCTTTTGCAACGTTCGGAGCCATTCGGGGGAGGTAAATCGATGAACAATTGTAACAGAGCACAGATTTAACAAATCGGTCGAGATTGTCGGCTCCTGGGTAGAGATGATAACTCGCGTCCCAAGGTGTCGTTGAAGACGAACTGCTGATAGTAGTGTTTCTGTGAAAATCTGGGCCTCCGCAGAGGAGTTCATATACTTTATGCTTATTAGAAATATCCCTAAGCCCGGAAGAGTTGCATACCTTATGTGCTTCGTCAAGTGCAACCACCCGGCCAATAGTTGGGTCTTGTTCGAGGAAGATCCCCAGGCAAATATTGAAAAGCGAGCAGGCCGTTTCTGGGGATATACATGGACATGACATATCAACAATAGTTAAGCGGCCAGGCTAGATGCTTTAGCAGATACCGAGGGCGAAATGAATTCCCGACTTACCACTGGATCCCATATTGAGCTCTTTGCCACTTTCCTTTCCTTTGACCTGGACATCTGTACTTGCTCTTGAGGCATAAAACTCTCTAGAGTATCGAGTCTCTGCTTTAAAGGTACCAGCTGATCCCGAGTCAGCCCACAACGCAGGATTCTATCCTTGAAGTCTTGATAATTGAATAGTGTCCCTGACTCCTGTTGTAAGATCCGTAGTTCACGAAGGACTCGTTTCACCGTATGTATATATAGTGGTATCTGCCCGTCTTTCTGCCCGATAGCCATCAAATCCATCATCCGTTTCGTGTTCAAATCATTCTGGTCCAGTTGTAATGGATCAACTGGTATATTGAACCTCGAATAGTAGCCCTATATCCTCTATGTTATGATCTTTATCTATTATATAACGTTGTACAAAGCTTACCCGTATAGTGTGAATATTTGTGGGGGAGCAAAGTACTCGGACATGCACATCTGGGTGTGATGACAAGAAGGATGCTTCACAGGGGGATCCCACTGTGTCACTGATGAACGTATCATAATGGAAGACTAGCCCTGTTAGCGGGTTCGGCAACCTGCCGGCCTTTGAGGGTATCAGGCAGTTTTCTAAAAGGCATGACAATGTATGGCTCTTTCCGGAACCCTGGGAGCCACATATAAACACGCTGGAAGGGTGTGAAACGTTGAAGAGTAGTCGAGGATCCTTATCCAAGCTCGCGATAGGAGAGGCACGCTTTGGACGAAGATCTTGCAAAAGGGGCCTTGAACCGGCCAATAACCCAAATTGCGGGATCTTTGGCTTATCTTGACCATTGCCCAGGTTTGCATGACAAGCTAAAACACTACTTGAGATGATCGGTGCATACGCCGATTCGTCTGAGACCACCTCGCCTCCGTGACCGGATTTAAGAAGACTTAGATGATATCGTATGACGTCGTCGGAGAATATGGGATCATTCAGAACCCCATCAGATAAAGTAGAAATGGTTTGGGTGGTCCCAGAGGTTGAAATAGTAAAATCCTCAATTGAACCCATGTCTGTAGGCGGTTGATCCTCCCCAAGATATGTGATGTATACTCGGATATGGGGGAAATGATGAGGTTTTCAAAAGTAGATTTCTGGGCCATTGGCCAGATTGATGCTTTATGTAAACACTCTAGTTGGTAGCTCATGATACATTACGGCCATGACTATCCACCACGTATGACACCACGTATGATGCCCTGTATAGTTATTCGAACCCCTTCCTACCTCATATTGTAACTGGCGACAAGAATGTAATACTGTGTCGGTAGGAGAAGTATGGACTAGATCGGCATACCATAGCTTACTCGCATATAGCGTTGGAGGGGCATTGTTGCATCATGCAGGATTTAAACGAGATGTCTCTGCGACAGATTCCTTTGAATGAGGTAATCTATTCTGTTCTGTAGGTTTACAGTAGAGGGTACTGTATTAGGCCCTTACACTGTGTCTTTCTCAGTAGGATGAATGCTGTATTGGATGGGGAGGAATTGCGGGCTTACGCCCCGTATTTTCCAGACGCCTCACCGTTGTAAAGCATACATGCCGATCCCCCTAGTTATGGGTCCTGGTATGCACACTATAGCCTGTAAAGTACTAAATCCACCGAGGTCTTCATAGTACCTTTTTGATAAAGACCAGCCCTGCGCAGTCAGTAGGCATCGAAAAATTTGAGATCTAGTTTTTGCATGAATGCGGGCAGCGAGGATTGTACCGATTCCACCCCCTTACTGTTCCTGTCGCAATACTGTAGCTGGGATCGTCACCTTCTAAGCCTAGAGTAGCAGTAGCTAGCAAGAATAGAAGCTCTATCCCTTCCTCGGGTAACGTTGGAGTGCATCTAACCATGTCTTGGCTTTGCGGCAATTCCACCGTGCCACTTCCCAAAACGGTGGTTTCCGCCTTGTGGGTGTTTTATGCCCGAAACAAGTATAGAGTTGCCAGCTAAGGTTCCTGAAAGCTATCGGCATGGAACACACACGTCCTAGCAAATAGAATGATAGTGAATTAGAGGGAAAACATAGAACATTCCGGGTAGTTAGTCGCAAGATCAACGACATTTTGGCGTGAGAGATTGACCATCACAACCATTACAACAATAGATATCTCTGTTGCTACTGTTCAGAATTGCAACGGAGAATATTGTCAGTGATAAGAAAAGATCCCCGGCTACCTAATATACTGAGCTATAGTTTATTGCTTTGCAAATAAATTTGTATTTTTAATTTCATCCAACCACGTGACGAAAATCGGTTGCTGATAGTCCTCGAGAGGCTTTTCTCGGGACTGGACACTCTTTCGTAGTTTGATATGATGTAAGGGCTTATATGTGGAATCAGATTCTTATCAGGGGGGGCTTAAGACGCTTGGTAATTTCTTATAGTTCTCGACAGGGCTTCTATCGCTGTAAATGGTGGTGAGTTACGGCCCTGAAATAAAGCTTCGAGATATAGCTGAGCTTTCTGATCTGTGTTCCTGCACTAACTTGACAAAGCAACTAGAACTGCCGCAGCACGAGGACCCAAGATATGAAGGGTAAGAAACAATAGACTAATCCCAATTTCCCATTTGCACCCCGTGAATTATCCAAATAGTCTTTTCTCATGCCTTTCCTCACCCTCACTATCATCGTCACCTAATACCGGCTCATCATGCACTTGTATCTTTCTTTGAGCCACTTGTCAACTTCCTTCTTCATAATTGGGAGATAAAATACGTTTGGCTGCAATCCATGACATATACAGGAGACAACTTGATCCGAATGACTCCGGTTTCCAGTAGGTTGAAATGGTTAAACACCACAAACCATTCGCTGCCCCCAAAGATCAGTTCAACATCGTCCCCAACAGGGGTCTCTCTGAAGGACGTTATTTGAGCGGTTCGGTCTATCTCAAGCCAGACATCCTATCCATCCATCGCCGATCAGATCCCGACTAAGCCAGAGCTGTTTCTATGTATTGGTGGGTGTACAGGATGGATTACCCGTGGAGCAATGCGCTCGGTCAAAGCTGCAGAGCCTGACAGACCGGATCCAGCAGGAAACCAGGTTCTCTATATTAGTCGGGTTTGGAGTGGAGTTGATTCAAATGCAACCTGTGACCACCAACACAGGAGTTCAATATGAACTTAATAACACGATCATTTCGTGGTCAACTATGACGGCGAGTGATGAGACACTTCTGGAAATTCCTTAAGACGTTGAAGACACGCTGAAGGATATCGTGATCGAGATTGAGCAACTTCATGCGGACGTGGCTCTGGGGCAAATGAGACGTCTTTTTGCTCCCAGAAAGGCCATTGGAAGCCGTTGATCGCCTGATCATCACTCGCCAGACTATCGTGAGAGTTGCACGTTAACGTGATCTTCATACAACACTCCATTCGCGATCTATTCCTGGTACGGCTGGCAATGGGGCCCATGTGCATTTATCACGGAAAGGAGATGAAGAACAATCTCTGATATTGATCTTTGTGCTCGCTCCGCAACACAGACAACAACTCCACCACCTCCGCCCTGCCCTTCCGCACTGGTTTTCCTTTGCTCTTCCCTCAGCCTCGGACTCCCTCTCCTACGGCTTTGCGATCTGCATGCGCGGCGAGAACATAGGTCGGGCTGCCATGGTAGTTCCAAAACACTGGCATCTTTTACTATAGTTAACCTTTACAACAAACAATGATCAGCATCTCTCACCACCACGTACGATACTTCTCCCACCACATGCTTCATAAAAGCGCAAACTCAATCATGTAGTATAAGCTGCCAAAAGACCCTGAAAAAAATCTTCATTCCAATCATTCTCCCGATAAGGGGTCATTATGTTCTTCTTCCTGTTCCTTTTCTTCTTCTCTTTCACCTTGGGTGATGGGGCCGGCAAGACAACAGTGCTCGCAGCTCCCGACTGTAGGACATGGTTTGGGGCATACTATTTATCCCGTCTATTTCCACATTCGATTTTGGCCTTGAAGCTGGTGGTGGACGAGGCACAGATCTGCCCTGCTTGCCCTGCTTGCCCTAGTTGCGATCAAGATAAAAGCTCCGGGGAGATAGTAAACCTAAAGTCTCTAAGCTCATTATAACGGTCAAAGCTCTGGCTTTCAGCGACTCCAAGCCGTCGATAATTAAACAATACTCGCCGAAATATATCCATTCCAATCTTGTCTTATAAAATAGATACAGGGTGGGGTAACCTATAGCCTCGTAGATAAGGTCCTCACTGTTAATATGACTTTTACTCCCGTCGGGAAACGATGTTCCCAAGCACCTGACAGGCCGCATCAAGCCACTGCCGGAGATATCAAGTCGTCAAAGCTTTCTCAAGAGAACAAGTGAGGAAAGGATCACAACGTCCCCCCACCCACCGCCCTGTGTCCAATTAAACGAGCCACTGCGACCAGTAAATCGAAATCTCAAGTCTTCCCGCAACTCTCGTAGCGTTGGGGATTGTATGAAGACGTGGGCGACTGCTTCCTGCGCGATACACTGGCAAGGATCATTACACTAGTGTAGTATCACTGTGTAGCTGATTTCCTTGCGGTAGCTGGATAGACAATTACACTAGTGTAAGGCTTGTGTGCAGCTGTGTCTGTAGAGACGCGGGTTTCCGAAGTAGATTTCTATATTATTTTCTGGTACACCGTGCCGGAATGGGATCTTTAATCTTCCGTAGGTATGAGTTTGAACACTCCAGGGCTTAATGTCTATTCTTATCTCTACAATATATATATATATATATAATTACACTGGTATACAGATCAAGATACTCTTTCTCGATGATAGTAGTCAAAAGATGTAGGGTTTACTAGTATCTGATTATATATAGACGTGGCATTGCACCCATGGAGGTGTGCACCCACAGTCCGCCATCAATCCACTACATTTAGCTGCCGCTTTTGTGTTGTTTTATATACTACTAGTAAGCGTCCAGTCATATAATAGCAACACATTCAATATAAATAACCTCAAATTCCACTACCTGTCCATACAAGCAGTCCATATCATCAGTACCTCCTACAAAATTAGTGTACTTTTCATCCGGGAATACCGCTGAAAGTGCGACAATCATCTGATACTGCAAAATTCTTCCTCTTCTGCTTACAGTGTGATAGGCGCTTGCACGGCTTATTGGAAACAAACTAATGCATAACTGGCCACATTTTGAACGGCAACTGCTCACACGTCTACCTGGGCGGGCGCCAAGGAGACTGATCACTCCCAAAGCAGCTTGAATCCACATGTAGCCAAACTCTATGAGTGTGTTATTGGGACCTTATATCGATCATAAGGTTATTTTATTGTGTATTCTTGCGTTTTCTTTTGGACGGTCTCGGAAAATTAAGGTGGGCAGTCTTGAAGCGGGAGACATATGGGAGTTTTGCCGAAAGTGCTTTGTGGCTGTCGGCTGTAGAATGTGAAGATGCAGAGGATAGGCTAGACACACTGCCCAGGTGATCCATCAATTTGATCGAAGCGCTTGATTCTTTACTAGAGGCGAGCGAAGGATCGAGATGCTGGAATAGAGCATTCTCGAGCTCTTTTAGAAGAGTATGCTCCGCAGGGCCATGTGGCATCGCTAGATAGATCTGTGCTCAAGCAATTAAAAAAGTCAGATTGGATTTTCCAAAAAAAAAAAAAAAAAAAAAAAAAAAAAAAAAAAAAAAAAAAAAAAAAAAAAAAAAAAAAAAAAAAAAAAAAAAAAAAAAAAGGCAAGAGTGCTTTGAGAGTCTGGACCTGAGATAACTACCACAACACTTTCCAGAGGGGAGAAAATCCGGAATCACCGAACTCGAGTTCCACTTGGGTCTGCTGAAATGGAACCAGACTCTCGAATTCTGCCTTTGGTTACGCAGAATCTTTCTGGTGTCGGCTCATATTACAGGCTATTCAGGTCATTACAATTTCAGGCCCGAGGTCGCCTGTTGGCTGATAAACCCTCACTTGACATGGATGCCGAGAATGGATTTAAATAAATTTGATAAACCGACCTTCTCGATATGGCTGTTCCAGATCTCAACGTATCTCAGGAATGAGAAGTCTGTAGCTCTACACAGATACAAGTTTCTAGACAATAATAGACCCTGTTATATGATCATTCGACATCTAGGTCTCACCCTAGATAGTGCATACCTCCATCGAGAAAGTAGTCAATGGTGATGAGCTTGCTTTCAGATTTTTGAAAAACAAACGATTATTAGTGGAATTTCTGCTTACTCCTATTGTGCAATAGGCTACAAGATAACATAGGACTCGAGAATTTCGTGATCTGAGACAATTCGAACTAAGAGAGCCTACCACAACGGGACCTTTAAAAAGAGCGTAAAACGCGAAATTGGAGCCCGCCATGTTTCCCGGTAATCAAATGTAAAGGTTACACGGTAGCTAAGTCAAGTAGCATACGACTTGCGATCGTGTAGCATGTGTCCAGAATTTCAGTGACAAAGCTGTCTTAATTAACGGTACAAGCAATTCAGTCCCTCAATTTCCTTAAAAAACCCCAAGATCATGGTGACCATGCAAATTCATGGTGAGATGGACGCGTCCTATCTGTCCAGAAATGGGCCACTCATGAATAACGAGGACCGAGCACCGAACCCCGAACACCGACTTCGCTCGACACGGAGTATATCTGCGCTTCATCTAACGCCCGACGTTAGCGCCGGACACGGAAGAACTTAATTTCACAAAGAAAGTGAGTGACCTGGCCCTAACATAACTCCCTATTGTGTTCGCACTTTTTCACCAGGGTCGCACGATTCTGGAATCACTTGCCAGACATATGCCTCAATGTCAGTTGTTTTTCAACAGGGCAGAGGCAAGTGATTACGGATTTACCAGCTTCACTTGTATTCCTCAGCCCGTAAATTACCTCTATACTTCTTTTCGTGGTTTACGAGTTTACGAATTGGAGGTAAATAATTCGATTGCCTGGCTGAAGCTGCCCGGACTATACGTGTTAAAACCCCACCTTTAGTTTCCAAGTTCCGAGCCACCTGCTAGTATGTGTTGCTTCGAAACGACAGCCCTGACATGGAGTAACCGCGCAAACGGCTACCTTGTACTTTTGACATGTTGAGTAGAAATTGAAGACCGGAAAATGTATATCCAGTTTTTCACTATTTTAAGACTGGCTAGGAATATCGCTCAGTGCTGGCCTCGGTGAAGGTATTCAGGAACAAATCATTACGTTTATGTCAATGCAGGCATGGTTTGAATAGGCGAACTGTTCGTATATACCAGGTCACCTAACCACATGTCTCCTTCTTATATAGTAGCATCTCCATCTACTAGTACAATCCAACGCACTTGTATCTCTCACTTCTCCATACTGTACCACGTACAAGAATCAATTAAAGTCTGGGTCAAATAGGTACCAGGCAGGGAGTACGCATTTAAATAGCATGACGAATAGACCCGACAAACTTCTAGAAAACTCTGTGGGCATTTCTCCAGATGGGAGGAAATGTACCCGAGGAAACGATCATAGGGCGATTAGAGTCAATAGCAAGAATAGAAAGGGCTACTCAAGGTGTCAGAATAATAGTGAAAGGAATTTGAGCAAAAGAACTTACTCGGAATCACCGCGCCATCCAACGCATTTCCAGCAATCAAACAGATGTGTCGGGTCATAACGCTTTTTGATCTCCAGGAGCTTGTCGTAGTTTGACCCAAAAAAGGTTTGCTTCCAGTCGGGCTCCAAATAATGACCTTCATTGACATAGCATCCGCCTCCCGGGGTTAAGCTTTTCACTGGTTCGACTGCATCAAGCAAATGCTTCACAATATGATCCTGCGATGCCGAAGGAATGCCATCTGTCCATCCGCCAGAATATACGAGATGCCATAATGCATGCCTCCAGGCAGGGTGCACACTAGTTCCTTCTCCGTCTGGACGATTCGCCGGCGTGGTCATGATTATCTGCGTTGGGATGTTTGCAGCTCGCGCGATGATATTATCACTGCTCTTGATTCCACTCAGAACAGCATCAATAAGTGAGTCCCTTTTTGATGGGTCGAAAAGATTTCGTGGTAAGAGTCGACCAGCGAGTACTTCATAAAACCCTGACGGGGTCAATCGATCAGCAATCGATTGAGTGATCCGCAGGAGGCCCGAGTACTCTGCAAATCTCGAATACCGGTTTTCCAGGATATTCAAGCCAGGATAGTTAGCAGCATAGGTCTGATAGGCACTTGTCAAATTTCGGAAAACGGCTTCGTCACCACCAGGTAGGACAAGGTACATCTCTATCTTTGTGGGAAAGTAGTAAGCATGCCCAGCAATACGATTATCTGACCAGGTTGTTTGATTATCGGCATGAATAGCCAGGAAATCTCTTAGTGCTTGTTCCGCCTGGAGTGGCGGAAACTCAGCACGCAGTGTGTAAAGGTTGATAGGCTGAGCAGGATGAAGCTGAAAACGGTATGCGGTCAGAACAGCGAAAGTCCCTCCTCCGCCACCCCGCATAGCCCAAAACAGCTCTGGTTCATTGCACGCATTGATAGTATGCTGCTTACCATCTGCAGTAACAACATCAAATTCAACAGCGTTATCCACCATGAGCCCATATGATGGACCAAAAACACCATGTCCACCCCCTTGACCAAAACCCCCAGCCAGGCCGACTGTGCCTTCGTTGCCACCAGGAACATTCATCCCATGCTTTTCGAAAAATGCATACGCTTCAGATGCTTGGACTCCGGCTCCTATCTCTCCAATATCTTTCCCGTCTGCCGAAGAGCACTGAAAACCTTTAAAAGTAGCGTGGTAGGTCATGTTTGTCATGTGATGTGTCCAAATAGCCAATGAATTTGGAGCTGTATCACGCCCGAAGTAATCATGACCTGTGTTTTTGATTGAAAGGCGTATATTATGCTGACGGGCAAACTTGATTGTCTCCGATACATGGTCGGGCTTGGAAGCATTCACATAGACAGAAGAAAGTCGACCCAAGGCACACCAATCGAACAACGGTGGGAGTTGAGGAAGAACCGACTGTAAAGTGCACCCGTTTTTGTGACAGGTTTCCCAATTCAAGATCTCGCTGGCCCCGTACACATCACTTCGTCGTGTGGAGTTTTTGTAGTCTTCGGCCGTCTCGTGGCAAGAATCTGGGTTATAGAATCCAGAATCTAGGTAACAGGAAGCCGCAAGAGGCACAGTATTGCGTAGATTCCCGCCAATTGTCTTGTTGAGCTTATCCCACTCCTCTCTACCAGGCCAGCAAGGTTGATTTGGCCTACAATCATATCCCGCCTCCTCCTCAAAACTCTCCGAGGTAGAGCACGCACCATATCGAGCGGCGGTGAGAAGCAAAACACAGCAAATAATCCGCATGTTTATCAATCGCTCAGCTTGAGAAAGTGAAGAATAGATGTGTGGTAAGAAAAGGAGCTCTGGAAGGTAGATCAATTCGGACTTGCTTCGGAGGGTGCAAGGGTAGAGCCCATAGATATAGCAGTATCGTAAAGATTTATAGACAAGTACCTGCTTTCTGTAACCCACCTATCATGATAAAATTTATCTTCCAAGGTCCGCTGGTGCCTAGTAAACGAGAATTCAAAGTTTCATGTGGAGAGAATGCGGGTACTTCATAACGGTCGAGAAGTTATCTCGAATTAACCCGAGGGATTTCAGCTCTAGGCTGACATTTTCACAAGTCTATTCATTTGAGCTAACAGTTTCTCGGTTCCACTATTAGATAGTTAGGAAAGGCAGATAATTCTCTTTCGATACACGTAAGAAATTATTATTGTGTCTGTATAGTCCTTGGCGGAACATATGTGAATATACACACTCTATCTTCGGTGGCGATCGGGAATCGGGACTCGGGACTCAATGTATATGAGCCCCGAACGCATAAATGAGACTATCTATTGATTGTACTATATGATATACTAACACGATCTAGAGACAGAGGTAACATGGGGGGTAATACACGTTTCTATGTATTGACAGAACAAAGTCTACAAATTTCTAATTCTCAGGGTTAAAGAGATCATTTCAGTGAAACTGTAGATTTGCTGCTCTGCGACACTGATACACTATTTAATGAAATTATTAGCGCTGAAATCTGCAGTCCATTATTTTTTTTTATATCCAATCTACAATCGAACACTCTGGACAGTTGAGATAAAAACCCAAATACAGAACGCATATGTTAAGCAAGGCAAAGTAGTCACTGTAAGCTAATCCTCGTGGTTCTGCCGTACCGTCGCTGTGCTAAGCCTTACACAGACTCGGGTCTGTAGAGCAAGTCTTGCAGGTGTGCCAGTTAATGCGCGCCAGGTAGGTCAGTCCGAAGAGCTCCCCTACTTCTAGAGCGTAGTGATAATAATGCCGTGCAGAAGTAAAGATGTACCCAAGTAACTTAGATTGACTGATCGCGGAAAACTAGATACACGTGTATGGAAAAACAATATTATATATCTGGTGGTATACCAGGTCGGACCCTTCCATCTACCCACTAGTAGTGATACCATCTGGTGTACCCTTGCAGTCACGTGGGCCTGATAGTTACCCTGTGCTTTCGGTGTAAAGATATTGTCCTTCAAAGAAAGAGAGGAACAAAGAAAATTTCATATGGAAAACAAAGGTAATTATCAAAGTTGCGTAGCCTCGAATAGCCTCGGAGACCACATGGCCAACGGTTTCAGCTGAGGTGGTGATCATGACAATTTATTGATTGGGTTCGTGGTAAATCGCATTTTGGCCAATGCCGGACCAAGTTCACAGGTCAATCTTGCTCTGGACTCAACAGGAAAAAGACGTTCAAGCTTGATATAATTCGAAACCGGCCATTGGGCCCCCGAAAAGATCCATTACTTCCAAGCCAACGGTATCCATGCCATCAGGATATATGAAACCACTAAGTGAAAAGCTTGAGGTATCTTGAGATCGTATGTCGTTATTGGCCTGATCGAGCAATTAGAAAAGGGGTTTGAGCTCGAAGGGGATGTTGTCAATGATTCTATTTTGAAACTCACTTCCCACGGCAGATGAGCTCCTCCAGATGTACCGGTGTCCGGTGTTTCCGTTGATACATGGCCAGAGTCTATGCTTTCGCCATTACTGCTGCTGCCCATCCGACGCGTCTTGTAGAATTCTCGTGCGATAGAAGCAAATTGAACCAGCATAGAGCCTGGTAAGTACCCATCGGTAACATACTCCAGGGCACTAAAAAACCCAGTTACACTTTCCAGCAATACCAAGTTGATCCGAGCATCTTCAGAATTCGGATCATGAATTACTCTGTCGAATAGAACAAACAAGGCCGTCAGCGGCAAGTAGATGATGATACTAGACGCTTCAGTTAAATTATTTGAACGCGATCAGAATTGGCTTACTAAAAGGAAGTAGAAGGTTCCTGCTGGATGAGCCGCGTGAGGTCAATGACAGCACGAGCAGAGCCCATCATCTCAGTCAAAGTTGGCCATTGTTGAGAGTAACGCTGGTCCCGGGTAACATGAAGCTTTAGACGGTGAAGAGCGATTTTGAGTTCGTGGAAATGGTAATGAATCCGGAGAGCTGCAACAATTCCACAGGGGCCTGAGAAGGCATGCGGTCGCAGCTTCAGACCGGGACGGAACAGAGGAGGTATTGCCTGACGTTGCTTATCCAACAATTTCTCGAATTCTGTGATCTTGGTAAGGTATGATTCCTTTGAGTTTTTAGTTGCGCTGATAGAGAACAATTCGGTGAAAATACGGGAATAGAGCCTTGCAAATCTTATAGACATGAGAAACCAGTCGAGCCCATCAAAAAAAGATTCCTCAATAAAGGGCACGGGCACACCGATGTCACAATCTACAATAAACTTTGACCCAAAAGCATCAGCTGTAATTCCGCGCGGTTACAACATCAAGAGTCCGAACATAATGCATGACAAGCCATTGGATTCTCTTACCGAAGTTGTCCCATGTTGAAATGAGATAGTCTTCTCGATGTAATAAACGACCCAAAAAGCCCGGCTCCGAATTGCAGCATCGCTGCTAGTGGATGATTTGTTCAAAAATGCACGCTGGGCGACTCGAGCAGCCTCGGAAGTGATCTTCCCTTGTATCTGTGAGCCCGACAGATTAAGACAGAATACAGCCTATCGAAAATATTAGGTCTTCATAACCGTGGTACCCAGAAACGAGCAAAATTAACCATTGCGGTGATCGACTGGGAGAAGATTATACGGTCAGCTCGGATATTATAGATTTCGAAAGAAGAATTGATATTTGACCAACCTGAACTTCTAAGAGCTCCGTATTCAAGAGCAACACCCTTGGATAGAGATCCAGCGCGACCCTGAAAAGGCTCCAGGCTTCGCCCTTGCCCGGTGCGAACGAGCCACCACCGTCGGCTTCGCAGCCCAAAGCCAGAACCGCGTAATACAACGCTGCCCAAGAGGCTCCATTGGCGAGATCCGAGTCCAATTTGGTTGAAAATGCTCTGCTTTCAAATTCGTGACGGTCCAGGAACGGATATAGAGGATGGACATATTTGAAATAGACTAGTAGTTGAAAAATCAGTCCTGGATCTCGCCATCTATTACTTTGACTCACCATCTACAAAATGGCGTGCCCTATCAGCTGAAAGCGTCGGTGCCGAGGCGGAAGGGCCCCAGATATTTGATGGTCCCAGGCTGTGATGGTGTACTTCTGTACGTGTTTTGATCATATTGGATATCTGTGACATGAGCGATTTGAGTTCATCATTGCCTAGCCGCGAAGAAAGGACGTCCAGTCGGCTGTTTGAGAAAAAGCTCATACTTGAGCTTGCCACTAATAGTAATAAATGAATAAAATATACCAAAAGCTCGGCTAGGACTGGTCTGCTGCATACAATAATTCTCATTGGCCTTTATCTGGTAAGTCTCAATCTTTGGAAGAGGCTCGGCTAGGGAAGCTTACTATCAAAGGATAAAATGGGTTCTGGCTGCGTCCAGTCAACTGCTGGGATTCTAGCAACTGATCCACATAAAGGGGATAGCTCGTGGGATTGCTTTCTGATCCAGTAAGCGGAGGGGTGGGTACGAGGTTTTCCAAGCTGCCGCTGGAAGTATTTGACAGATTTCCGTCAGGTGGTAGAGATACAGATGGCTCCACAGTTAGCGTTTCTGGTGCAACTGGATCAACTGGATTACCATTTGAACAATGCTCCAAGGTCGGGTTTGCAGAACTCTGGCTGTGAGACTTGAACTTTCTCTTTAATGGACTATAAACGCAGATAATTTCATGTTTCTACCGATCGGCCATCAGTCTCAATAGAAGAGCAGTGAACAGGTCGGAGGTTGTTAGGCCGTTGCTAGGCTTGAGGAAGAGCTAAGGGAAGGCGTGCAGGTGTGTTGAAACATACACGACAATTCATGCAGGTAGCCGAAAGGTCCGATGGTTCTTCACGGAACGTTAGCCTTCATAGTTGGTGAAATGGCTCGAAACTTACTCAAGCACTTCACTTTGCGCGCTTTGCAGGCGTCGCAGACATGCGAAAGCCGTGAGTGCAGCATTGTGTCACTGTGAGCCGAGATGATGAAATGGAAAAAGGCTCTCGGCGGTCGCTTTCGGGTGACTAGTTGACTAAGCCGTGACGGCCAAGGCCTCGCGAGTCAGCATTATACGATCGGGGCACTAGTTTGGATGTGCGCCCGAGTCCCGAGCACCGCTAGGTCGAAGAATTGGACTAGGGGCATGGGGATTCCTAGTATCTCCGTTGAGGGTCACTGTAAAATACCGTTTATCCAGTACGACAATTTCAAGCTTGACTATTGGAAGTTCAGACTAAAAAATGGTGATACAAGATAGATACGTTACCGTACACAGTCACGCCTCAACCCTGTATACCCCGCCAATTAATGATCTGCGCTAGAGCCTTGGCAGTGGGGTCTCAGAACAAAGCTAATACTGACCTACAAGGACTAGCTATAATATGAACGGCTGAGATAAAAGCTATAGAAGAAAATACTGTATAGGTTCCAAGGAGAAATATATATGTATTGATAGATAACTGATAGTTGCTCTTTCAGTTCGGCCGCTAGGCGTTAATAAATTGTGTGTGTGTGTGTGTGTGTGTGTGTGTGTGGGTGTGGGTGTGTGTGTGTATCAAAAGGGAGCTGGGTTCCTTTCTATCAGTCCTTCAATGATACACTCGAACGAACCAGCCAAAGAGCGAGATGGCCCTCTCCTCGACTACGACCGAGTTAAAGAGATTGTTGACGCTCACGATTGTGAGATGAACAACGCTTAGTCTAAGGATGCCCAAGCGATGCTTATCAACAACACCCGAAACTACTGGCCAGACAAACACAGCCGTGTTACACCTCCGCATCGACTGCTTGATCCAGATCATGGTCCTCTTATTGCCGTGCGATTGAATCTACTGACTCGAAAGACTCTGGGGGGTATCGAGACGAACCTCGACGCCAACGTCATGAAGGGTGATGGGACACCGTTCCCAGGACTCTACGCTGCTGGAGAGGTCGCAGGCTTCGGTGGTGGTGGTGGTGTCCATGGGTACAACTCCTTGGAAGGTACTTTTTTTGGGAGGATGCATTTTCTCTGGCCGCGCCGCCGGTCAGGGGATCGCATGTGAAAGATTGCATAGTGTTTGACGGGCTCTTTCAAATGGTCATCTTTATGGCATTTTCAGATTCACGGTAGTCGTGTCAAGCTGTACATACAAACAGGCTCGATACTGTCTTCTGGAGTTGTTACGAGTACCGAATCTAGCACCATCCTTCTAGCACCATGCCTTCCGTGTCTCCTTAGAATCAGCATCGTCTTCGTGCTTCCTCTCAACAGTCAGAATCTTGGACGGAAGGTTTTCCTGGCTTGACTTGCTGATTGAAGACGAATCATAGAACTCTCGTATATAGGGGGCTCAATCTGCCATCATATCCCACTCGGTTTGACTACCTCCATGCTGTAGAAAGTCAAACCTGTTTCCTCGATAAATCACGTCCCAGTAATCCCCTCGCGGTTGTTTCAGGGCCTCGGGGTGGTGCAAGGAGGAAAATGGCCAGAGAGCCGATATTCTTCCGTTTATAGTGTGGGATCTATACCAGCTTCGACAGCCTGACGCCCGGATTGCACGCCGCACGATAAAATCCGTTCGAGCAGTCAAGGGCTTAATAGCTTTGTCCCTTAGTATAAATGAATGAATCTTCTCGGGTTGCCAACGATCACACCACTAGAGCATGTAATTACTTAGGCCTTGTCCCGATGGATCAGCAGCCAGTCAAGGTTTCCGACAGCTCATCACTGGACAAAGCGGACTAAGTCAGGCGCGCTCACGCGTTCTTGTGGGCTCATTTACAACACGCCTCCCATTCATAGAGGTGGACACATAGAACAGTTAGAACGGAATTTTGGAAATCAATTACGCAAAACAGACATATATACCTCGTAATACTGTTGGAATACTGCAGTCAGGGTGCTGGGTCAAAATCGGTATTGAATTTTTGACCGCCCAGCAGTCAGCCCTAGCTGCTCCAGGCTTGGATAGGAAACTCTTAGCAGAGCAATGCATTCGGCCCAGAGAATACTGAAATATTATGTGTTCTCTTTGACAGCACCCATAGGGCCTAAGCAATCTCACCGTGGTTCAAAGTTATATTTCTCCCGTGCCCGACGCTCAACGAAAGAAGGAAATAGATAATACAAATAGTGTCCAATACCGTATGGAATCCAAGGTACCTTGATCATTCCTCTAACACCGCGGTCGACCGCATTGATACACCCGGCAGCAACAGTCTCTGCCTTTAGACCGTGTTTATCAGGATCACTCTCGCGGACCCCGCCGAGGTGGCTATCCACAGCACCAGCACGAAAGTCTCCTTCAATTGTGGCAGGGAGGAAGTACGTGAAAGCGATGCGGGGGTGTTCAATGGCGAGAGACTGGAAAAGAAGCAAGGAAGAGGCTTTGGTGGCACTGTAGAGGGAGCGAGTAGGTGAAGGTATAACGGCCGCTATAGAAGAGACGAGAAGGACAGATGGTGAAGGAGAGGTCCGCATGAGCATAGGGATCTTATATATCATGAAGTCATCAATATAAATACTATTATAATGGCCTTAGGATGAACTGCGTTTGGTTGTTCAGGCCATTTGGTTCACTAGGTTAAGGTTCACGCTTACAAATGTCAGGGCCGAAACAAGCGGGCCGATGAAGTTTCCTTGCACCGCCTGTCTCGCTATCGCAACACCTTCCGTGATGCCGTCTGAAGTAGCATCACGATCTGTCGCCGACTCACATACACCCGCAAGTGTTAGTAACGGCTGTAGCGCCGACACTCCCGCGACAATGTGGACGGTATCGAGACCACCCCATTCAGCTAACAAACGGTTGCGCACACGGACCATGTCCTCGACACTAGTGAAGTCTGCGGTCTCGCTGAGGAGCTTTTTGGGACATGAAAATTCCGTTGCAAGGGCTAACAACTTGTCTTGGCGACGGGCGACGGCACAGACGCTGGCGCCGACAGATGCATAGCGCTTGACTAGCGATCGGCCGACCCCGCTAGAGGCGCCCAGGATGAGAACCCGTTCCGATGCGCGGGGAATACGGTGAGCCCGCGACGACGAAGAGAATCGACACCAGTAGAGGGCGCAGAGAAAGAAGGACGTGGATAGGAGGATCACCAGGAAAGTGGTAGTGGGAAGTCGCTTTAAGAAGAGGGAATCCATGCCACGCGAGATTTCTGCTGGTCCACGACTTCACAAATGAAAGGAATATCTGCTGTAAAAAAGATGCGAAAGCGGAATTAGACAGTTCAAGGTCTTGCAGAGAAGGTGGTTGAGAAGTTGGTCGCGAGGTGAAACGAAAAATTGTACAAGTGAGGGCGATATATGAAGCTTACTCAGGGATTTACCTCGGCATGTAACAAGGACGGATAATGTCTATCCAACCGTTTTTTATATTGTCGTAGAGTGCACGCTCTCCTGATTGGTTGAATTGCTCAACCAAGACTCGCTCTTCATCACGCAGCAGGTGCGATTTTGTGTGCTCGTATCTCGGGGCTCGGCTGTCGAAAGCCCTTTATCGGGACCCCCGCTTGGCTCACGATTCACAAGATATATTTACGAAACACAACACACATTGTGTTTTTGAAACGTTATAACATGCATTTAAGAAGATGGAGCCGCTCTCTCAAACCGCTCCAGAGGTGAGGTTTGCGCAATTAAAGCTGAGTGAGGAGGGACTCACGATTAGACAAGGGCAGAGTATGTTTCATCTCATCGCTCAACAATGATCTCAAGATATCAAGCTTCGAGAAGCATTAACAGTATATAGCATGTTTTGCCCAACAAAAATTACGACAGGTTCAATACTTACATGTGCTTTGGGCTCAGGCGACTGCAGAGCATTTGGCAATTTACTACGTGGAGGAGCGGCGCAAAACCTTAAGAGTGGTGAAAGCAGTGTTTCAGTTAGTCAATAATGGTTTTCCATCTCCATCCTTTCAGTTGCAGGCGTGGGTTCGATCGCTCCTGGACCGTGCCTACGGCAAATCAAAATTACGAGCACGCCTGAAGGTTTATTTGAACCCGTTCTCGGGCAAAGGCTCTGCAGTACAATTATATCGCCGCTATGCAGAACCTATATTTGCCGCCGCCCAGTGCTCTGTAGATCTGCGGGAAACTTGCCATGCTGGTCATGCTGGTCAGCTGGTCAGAGAGGACCCCGAGATAGACTCCTGGGATGCTATAGTGTGTTGCTCTGGTGATGGCTTACCATATGAAGTCATCAATGGGATCGCATTGCGGGGGGACGCTGGCCATGTCCTGAGAAAGACTCCTATCATTCAGCTCCCTGGAGGCTCAGGGAACGCACTGTGCGTCAACATGTTCAAGACAACCAGCGTCTCACATGCCGCGCTTTACACTCTCAAGGGCATCCGGCAACCCATAGACCTTATGTCAGTCACCCAAGGCGACAGACGGTATCTTTCATTTCTGTCACAGAGCATCGGATTATTAGCAGAGTGCGACCTTGATACTGAGGACATGCGATTCCTTGGTGGCAAAAGATTTGCGTTCGGCTTTTTCCAACGCCTCTTTAAACCACCCTTGTATGACTGTGACATCGCAGTCCAACACCCCGCTCTGCATCAGCCAACCGAATCTCATTCTATTGGCGTCATTGATCAGGCAACTGGACGAAGAAAGGAGGGCTTACCCAACCTACAGTTTGGGTCTGTGAGTGACTCGCTGTCGGAAAGCTGGGGGCTGGAGCATCATCCAGACTTAAGTCTCTTTTTTGCGGGCCAATTCCCATTCATGGATGCCAAATCGAAGGTTTTTCCCGACGCACGGCCGAATGATGGACTTGTTGATATTATACTAGTGGATCGTGGAATTGGCGCGCGGAAATTCCTGCAATTGTTTAGGAAAATCTTTAGGGGAAATCACTTGGCTATGCGTGAAGTTCATCACCGGAAAGTTTCAGCATATCGGGTTACTCCCGCTAGGACTTGTGGTGCCATGAGCGTGGATGGAGAGCGTTCCGACTTTCAACCTTTTCAAGTCGAGGTTCATCCTCAGCTAGGCATGACTCTAATAAAACCGCCTGGAATCATGGAGCATCATTGCAATCGCTGATTCAATTTGGATGTGCTATAGCTCAGAAGAGGGTTTGACTCGTTGTAGAAACTTTGCTAATTTCGTCAAATAAAAGAGAATACATGCTTTGTATCTGCTGGAATGCGTGTTGTGACGACATTTTATCAAAATTATTTTATTTTGTCTTTCCATTCGGGACCGACAATCCAGTTTAAGGAAATCGACACGAAGAGTCGTCGTTGAGAGCGAGGGCAGATCTGACGGACCAGAGTGGTCAGTCTTTTATACTCTCTAGAAATGACGCCTCACGATTGTGAACAATTTTTACAAGATGTTGTCATAGAATCTGGCTAATATAGCCAGATTCTCGATACTGAAAGCGTAATTCGTGGTCCTTCAACACAGAATTTGCTGTGAATACCCAAGATTCAAGATGCAGCCTAGGCCACGCTGACGGATGAACTGGATGGCTTATCAAAATCAGTTTGAGATATCTGCTAGAATTACAAGTCTGAGCCAAAGTTTGTTTGACTAAGTCTAGAGCAGTGGTCGAGGTCCCTTTCGCTGGCTACGGATACAGTAATCAACAAGGAACCGGTCTTCGTCAGAGAACCTACGCTAGGTCATTCTAAAATGGATTGGGGGAAGTATTGTTTTGAGCGAAATCAAAAGATCCGAGCCCATCACTAGTTCCGCCTGCAAATGAAGAGCCCAAGGCTGCATAGCACGTTGATTGAAGTCTACCATTGGAGGGAGAAATGAATTCAAAAACTGACATGTTGCGATTTGTATGGTAAGATGCAACCGCCTGCTTTCTTGAAAGAAGTGCCCCCGAAGTCTTACAGACTGACTCAGACTGGAATTTTGTCTCTCAACGGAAGCACAGTAGTGGGCTGTTGGGCATGAGTCAAGTATGTCTCACCTGGCAAATTGAAGATGAATAGTATGTTTTGATGGGTAATAGACTCTAGACACGACCAATGGGCAAGCTCAAGCCGAAGAATGAATAGAACTAATAATCCTCCTGAGCCGCATGCCCGATTCAATGCCGAATATAGACTGCCACTGGCAGATTATATATCTTACGATTTCATTTTCTAATTTGAGATTGATACACCGACACCAGATGTTGGAAACAGCAAAAGTTCCGAATGCCGAGGATTTACCATAAGATGTTAGCGGTCAGGCGAAACTCAAGGGATTGTGCCTCACACTGGGATTATGTATGCTCATGTGGAAGGCTGAAACTCAAGCCTGTGTCTTTCTCAAGCCCCATCCAAACTACAAAATGTCCGGCTTTCACTCCTAGGTCAGAAAGGTGCAACGGTTTGAGTAAACTCCAATGGAAACAATGTCTTGTGGGAGGATTTGCTGAAGATGTAGATTCTGGTATGTAGATGCAATTCGTTGAGAATAGACATGAGAAAACCCATAGCATATTTATCCACAAAGCAAACACAACATTTTATGAAATTGAATCATATAGAAGCCTATAACCACTGTTTTCGTGCAAAAGAACTAACAAGAAAAAAAATACTGGCTCCAAACATTGCCCTCTCAAATAAATAGCCAGGGCGCAAATTTCTCAAAACTCGCGTCAGTCAAATGAAGGGCAAGCTCGCCATGGTGCGTGATACAATATACCTGTGCAAGCAGATCATCTTGGTCTGTTAGTTTTACACCATATTCTTGCATAAATCATCGTTCTGGGAAGAGACAGATATAGCAGTAGTCGTTCCGGGGTCGTGACCTTCCCAAGTTTCGATTACTGGACCACCATAGTGATTCTTCGCATGCAATAACCAATTTGCGAGACCAAACAAAAAGCTAAAAGCTAAGATAACGGAGGTATAATCTGTAGTCGACGTCATACCGTTAATTTGTTCCATAAAAATATTTGGGCATTCATGCCAAGATAGGATTGCTTACTCATTGAAGAGGCATCAGGAGACATGGCAACTGGCAGGCAAAGAATGACAGCCATGAGAGTAATGAACGAAACAGAGAATGAATTAACCATCCAGCCTAGCATATTAGGCATGCGGAAGCTGCGTGCAGGGGGCAGGAAGGTCGTCGATCGTTTTCGCGCCATCAATAGAACGGTGGGTATGCAAAATGACAATTGCTGAAGAATAACAGACGAGCCTACAACTGCATTGAAGGCTGGATCGACATGCGGTCAGTTGGAATTCTATGCACTGTAGACTCGAGGATAATTACCTGTCTTTGAAGCTAGATAGAGAAATGCACATAGAGATGTCAACAGCCAGACAAAGAATAAGCTCCACAAAGGAACGTCTAGATGTGGCTGAATCTTTTGGAGATGATGAGAAAATAACAATCCATTATCGCGTGCAAAAGCCCAGACGAGGCGAGATGACGCCTCCTGGGTTGCAATGATAATAGTCAATGCCATGGCTGTGGCAAAGCAAGTAATTATTATAGCAATTGTGTGCGAGCGGAAGCCTTGTTCCATAACCACGAAGGGAATCCAGCTAGAAAAGAAATCACCAAAGTTGAGCATCAGAATTATCGGAATGGTGATAGGTATGACTTACCGACTAGTGGTCATAATTTCTTCAATATCGGAAATAGCGTAGACTTGAGCCACAGTGTAGGCAAAACCAGTTATGAAGCCAATCCCAATTGCACCCATCATGACACGAGGTACCATCCTTTTTGCGTCACCACACTCTTCAGTCATATGCATGGCAGCGTCAAGGCCATTATACATATAGCAAGATGTTGACAAACCAATGAGAAAACAAATGCCATCTGGCCATCCAGTTTGGTTCAGAAATGTATTCCAAACAAAATCATGCGGTTCTTTTGGGTTCCCTCGCAAGAGAAGGACTAAGAAGCACGAAAAGAAAAGAAGGATCGTGAGGACGACTTTCCAAAAGGTTAGACTGGTTCATTTCGTTGTAAAAGTTGGTTTCGCGATACTAACACGCAAGATTGTGTGTCCAAGGGCTTCGTTTCAAAGCCAAGGCGTTGTAAAGTATCGCGAGGAGAGAAAACCCCTGGTAGACGAGGAAGACATGCCAGGGCTGAGGGGCGAAATTCAGCATACCAGCAGATATCACAGCCAAAAGCTGTTGAGCTGCAATGCTGGTTACCGAGACTCCGATGGCAAGCCAAGAAAAAACAGCCAATAGAGCGCATGTATATGACAGCCCACGCCGGAATTTCTCTGGAGCGAGGATGGAAGTGAAGTGATACTGCCCACCTGCCGTTGGGTAAACAGCTGCTAGCTCTGCCATTGATGCTGCTATTGAGAGGTAAGCGGTGGTAGTCACAAGTATTGAATAGACAAGGGTCGCTGGTCCTCCCGCGATGAGTGCGAGCTGAAGGCTCCCGGCAATACCAGCCCAGCTGTTACATATCACAAACGCCATGCATAAGAGATTGATTCCACTCAGTTTTCTATTCACTTGACCAGTGGTAATGTCGTCCATCGTAGCTTGAGATTGTGGCTTGAGGGAAAGTCTAAGTCAGATTGCAAGAGAGCTTCACACTAGCTCGGTGCAGCTCATGGCTTTAACATTACTTATGAGGACCTGATTGCTCTCTATCTTCCGTAATCATAGCACCGTATCCAAGGGATAATGAAGGTCCTTGGTACAAGCCTTTGGGGGCCCAGAGAAACGCTCTCATGTGGCTTATCTTGCGCCCTCAAAAACTCAATTTCACACCAATCAACACGACTTACTAGATGCTTTGGAAGAGATAGGTACGTTTTTGAGCTCTAGTTTCATCCTTAATGCGGGGTAGAGCCAAGTGACTGTGGGTCAATGAACCATTTCAGTGAACTCCCGCGTGCGAGACTCTTGGGGAGTTGAGAAACCAGTTCAAAAGATATGATGAACGTTCAGGCCGCGACCAACCATAATCAACGTGGCTCTTCTACCATACGTCATTTCGCAGGCGTTTATTTCGGACTTCGTACTCCGGCTTTCGGAATTGGGCTGGAAAGTGGGTGGATATCTGAACTTTTTGTTCATCATGGGCTTTTCGAAACCCGAGACTTAGAAGCGATCTATCGGTCCTCGGTCATCAATCCTCGATTACCCCACGGCCTTCCTTCTTCCTCACTTGATACCCGAAGGAAAGATAATATCGGTACAGTGAAATAGACGTAACGATACCGGATATCAATTATTACAAACTCATACCACTCTCGCCTTTGGGGGTGTTTCGCAAACTCATCCGACTACACCTGCACCTCAGTATCAACGCCAATCAAGATGTTTTTTAGAGTTTGGGCTTTATACCGAGGTAACAAGTCAAGGTTCAAAATACAGGTTGCTCCGGGCGGGCAAATCATTGCCCGGAGCCCCTTCGTCTATCCATCAGGCGAACATCTACTGCTGGATGCGTTCGAATCCACAGCGCTTTGTAAGGCTTACTGTTGTGGTGGACATTAGCTATATAACCGCAATGCCCACTCCACCTTAGCGCCAGAAATAGCCTCGAATCATCGTACTCAAACTGAACTATCCAGCTCAGCATAATGACTTTCAACGTTTTCGAAGATTTCCGGAATTCAGTTGGTGGTAAACAGACCAATACCTCTGAGAACCGCCATGGCATCAACCCGGCTACCTTGGAGCCCAATCCAAACGTCCCTGTTTCCACTCAGGAAGATGTAAACAGAGCAGTCGCCGCCGCCGAAGAGGCCTTCAAGATTTGGGCCAACACTCCCTTCGCCGAGCGCCAGAAGGCTGTTCATGCATTTGCGGATGCAATAGAGGAGTATGGTGCGGACTTTGCGAAGCTCCTTGTTCAGGAGCAGGGTAAACCGGTATTGTATCTACTATGTGAATCGGCACATGACAAGACAAAGCTAACAAATTTCCCCAGATGCACCTCGCAATACTCGAAACAAATACGTCCACGCAGATGCTCCGCCAAATGGCGGAGATAGCTGCTGATATGAAGGTTGAGGTCGTGGAAGACAGTGCAGAGCGCAGGATCCTTGTCCGGCACACTCCCATGGGTGTCGCTGTCGGCATCGTCCCTTGGAACTTCCCTCTCTCCCTTGCCTGCCAAAAGATTGCGCCGGCTGTGCTCACTGGAAACACCATAATTATCAAGCCATCCCCCTTTACCCCTTATACTGGCCTTAAACTGGTTGAGCTGGCGCAGAGCGTTTTTCCTCCTGGCGTTGTTCAGGCGTTGAGTGGTGATGATAACCTTGGACCTTGGCTCACCACCCATCCTGGCATCGACAAGATCAGCTTCACGGGCTCTTCGGCCACGGGGAAAAAAGTTATGGAAAGTGCCAGCAAGACTCTGAAACGAGTTACACTTGAACTGTATGTTACTGCTGGAGATTTTACAACACAGACACTGACAAAAAAAGGGGGGGGAAAGATGCCGCCATCATCTGCAGTGACGTTGATATAGAAACGACCGCCGCCAAAGTAATCACCAATTCCCTGAATACTATTATGATAGCCCTCTAACAAATAAAAGGTTGCCTCTCTAAGCTTCCTTAACTCAGGTCAAATCTGCGTCGCCATTAAGCGTGTCTACGTGCACGAATCCATCTTCGAAAAGTTCCGCGATGCTATCATCGCCTTCACAAAGACCCTCAAAGTCGGCGAAGGCGACAAAGAAGGCACTTTCATGGGCCCCATCCAAAACTCCATGCAATTCGAAAAGGTGAAGCAATTTCTGTCCGACCTTACTTCCGAGCAAATCGCCCTTTCCAACGGCACCAATCAGCCCTTCGACTCCTCCAAGCCAGGCTTCTTCATCAACCCCACGATCGTCGATCGCCCCGCCGATCACTCTCGGATTGCGATGGAAGAACCCTTCGGTCCAATATTGCCGCTTATGTCCTGGCGTGATGAGAACGATGTAGTCGCCCGTGCGAACAAGACCCGCATGGGTCTTGGTGCATCCGTATGGTCAGATGACGAGAAGCAGGCTGAACGTATTGCAAGTAAACTACAGGCTGGGAGTGTCTGGGTGAACACGCATTTAGAGCTTGATGCTCGTGCCCCATTTAGTGGGCATAAAGAGAGTGGACTTGGTTCAGAGCTGGGTATGGCTGGGTTGGAGGCATATACTAATTTACAGACTCTGCATTTCAAGAAGAAACCTTGAAAATTCAGCCAAGATGTTGATCCTTCACAAGGATGAAGGGAACACATTTCTAGTGTACCATTCTTGGCTTATACGAGCTTTCCGAAAAGTCTAAAACCAGGCAAGCATGCACTAGGCTTATATCAATGATTCCAACATCACCTCGGGCTTTTTATGGTCGAGTCATAATTCAAAAGATCATATTCACAGGATAATTGAATCAATGTTCCTCAATGAGTGTTGTTTTAGTCCCACCTTGAACTGAAGAAGCGGTTGATTACCTCGCTCGTTACACCTGCTTCTCAATGTTTGTAAAGCGGTTCACGGAGAATGGGCTACCCCAATCATAGCTTGTATTGATGCAGCTCAAAGGGCCCGTGCAATGATCGGGCGACGGAGCGTCATGCTCACCCTGTCGATTGCGCACTCACCCTAATCACCCACCGCACTACCTGCCGGGAGATTAGTAGTTGGGTGGGTAACTACCAGCGAAACCCTCCTGTTGTATGTGTTTCTTTTTTGATATTTTTTGATATCTTGTTTCAGGCACTATCTAAGGCGGGAATTGACACTGTGAAACAAGCCTAATTACTGTCACCTGTGGCAGGGTGCGGGAAGAATGTCAGTGGGACGAACAGGGCCACTGGGGCAATATCACCACCACCTGTACCGCGTCCTAGTTCAGTAACGATATGATTGTATATTATAACTTTTTAAAGGCATCTATTTCTGTCTTATAAATTATATCGAGAATAGGAGCAAGATAAAACTGGCGGAATTTAGTCAACGAACAAACCCACTGGCCCACTGCCAATAGCACCCTACCACAGTATTGTCGTTTGTATAATACTAGTCCTGCTTCCTAATGTCAAAGAAACACTTGAGACTGGACTCTGAAACACAGTTCCGGCGGGGCATAACGGTGCACGTCAGTCGTTCTCGATGCGGCAGGGATTTATTGACTTCCAGCTGCATGCAAGCATGCACAATGGGTATAGCTCGCTATGTACATAAAAGTGTGTCGGACACCTATAAATATATACTAAGAGGGTGGTAATATTGAAGGAGCTCTGTGATACAAATGTACCTGGACCTGATATTGAATCTCTATCCCTATTACAAATCTAGAATAAAAGTCCCCCAGTATATGCGCAATACAATTTCTAATTATTTATTCATAAGTGGTTATTTTAATTAACTTTCTTTTTTTTTTTTTTTTTTTTTTTTTTTTTTTTTTTTTTTTTTTTTTTTTTTTTTTTTTTTTTTTATTTTATATATATATATATATATTAATTTTAAATAATAGAGTGATAGAATAACAGTGCTTATAGCTTTTAACTATAGAATATAGCTTAAAATATACTATTAACTTGTTTATTTTAATCTTTAATTTTAGTCTTGAGAGCTGGTAGTAGATAAGGTATAGATCTACTCCATTTCTCTAGTTCTAAAAAATAAAAGCTCTGAGAAGATAGTAAACTTAAAGTCTCTAAGCTTATAATAATAGACTAATAGTTAAAGCTCTAGCTTTTAGTATCTCTAAGCTATTAATAATTAGACAATGTCACAATACTCGCCGAAAAATATCCACTCCAATCTCGTCTTATAAAATTGATACGGTTGGAGTAACCTATAGCCTCCTAGATCTAGGGATTGCCACTGACCTGGCTCTGGTTTCGGGTCCTAGAAATAGATTGTATCCCTTTTTGAATTTCATTACCAATCGCCTGTATAGTAATAGTTGATATAAGTTGAGTTCCTAGAGGGAATAAGTACATACGACCATAGGGTGTGGAGAACAGGGCTTCCCGTCCGCTCAGCCGTACTTAAGCCACACGCCGGGAGGTTAGTAGTTGGGTGGGTGACCACCAGCGAATCCCTCCTGTTGTATGTCATTCATTTTTTATGAATATGTATGTATGTATGTGTGTGTGTATGTATTTTATTGCTTTGCCGGCCACCGGTTCCTAACTGCTGTCCTCGGCATGCTGGAATGGATATCCGTATTTTGTAAATACGTCGCATCCAATCGATTTGGCCGGATTCCGAATATGACTTGGCGATATTCCGAGTGAGTACAGGCTGTCAGCGTCAGGCTGGTATTCAGGTATATGATATCCATCGGTGCCAAAAACATCGAAACTGGAAGAGTAGGCTGGACCGCGGATTTTGAGAAGTTCGGGCACGGGGTTCGGGTTACGGGTACGGAAGAACGAGCTGAAGATATCATTCAGCATCTGGGAGTGACTGATATCTTGAGGGTCGTAGTATGGGTCAACATTCTGAGTCTTCGAGTTCAAGGTACCCCACACAGGCAGGACATCAGACGTATGGCATGTGGCGTTATAGTTGTCATTGGGAGAGCAGACTTTCGGGGTATTAACAGTGGTCTGAACATGCCCGTGTTGAATCTGGACGGTATAGACATGGGGAAGTATTGTACGGGCACCGTGCTGGAGTAGATAAGCCTGAGGGCAGAACCATTTCGAGTGGGTGAGAGCGTTGGCACCGGTGTTTCGGAGACTGTCTGGGTCGCTGGGGTTGATAGGGAAGGCGTCTGAGTCAAGAAGAGACTCGGCCAGACCAGCAGGATAGACAGCATTGAAGAATAGGCCAAGTGCAACTTTGGTGTTACCAAGTAAAGGAATGTGAGGAACATAGCGATCGACGTAGAGGGCAGCTTCATCGGTCACTGTAGTAAACATAATAGGGACAGCGTTAGGAAGACGATTAGTCGCAAGCAAGGTATGGAATTGGTCATCTATAATGCCTGAACCATGGTCATCGATAATAGGCATAAGTGGTGAGCTAGAAACCTGGAATTTCTTGGTATGCAGATAGTCATCTCCTATAGCCTTCGCAATTTCATCTGATGCATGCACGAATTCGGTAGAATTGTCGAGATATTTGGCCGCAGGGACAGAACGCAGGCAGGACAATATGCTAAGCTCGTCAGAATCATCACATCCGACAGCTTTTGTGACCTTTGGGGTAATGATCTCTGTGTACATCTGACGTGAATACCAGGGTATATCCAGAGCAGCTGACTGCACAACTGCACCGGAGAAAAGGCCACTGGCGGCACTTGAAGAGAGCATTGCAATTACACTTTGGCCACCAGCAGATTGGCCAAATATAGTAACCTGTGAAGGGTCTCCACCAAATGTTGTTATATGCTGCTGAACCCATTTTAAAGCCAATATCTGGTCCCGAGTACCGTAGCTCCCAGTAGTCAACTTCTTTGTTGCAAGCCAGCCCAGGGCTCCGACCCGGTAATTGACAGTGACAACCACAATATCATTACGACTAGCAAAGTTGCCACCGTCGTAGTCAATCATTGCCGTACTACCTTTAGTGAATCCACCCCCGTAGAAGTAAACCGCAACAGGTCTGTGTGTAACATTCTTACCACGCTGGGCTAGTAGCACGGGGGTATAGATATTCAGGTAAAGGCAATCCTCGGAGATTCGACCGTTTTCAAGAGTTCCAAAGCCTGACTGGGATTGAATACAGGAGGCTGGTAGACTCGTTGCGTCGATCTCCTTCTGTCCTGTATATGGTTGTGGAGGCGCGAACCGTAACTCATTGACTGGAGGATTCGCAAAAGGTATTCCCAAGAACCTAAAGGATCGAGCATCACGATAACCGGTTATAGTATAGTCATCAAACGATACAGAAAGCCGAGAAGACTTCACAGGTTCCCTGTGTTTGTCTTTGGTAGGGGGAGCACTGGAGGTGCAAAGTGTTGGAAGTCTTCTATGGCAAGGTAGCGGAATAGCAGCCTTGTACTTTTGAGAATATGCTGTGCAGGCATGTCCAGAGGTACCAGATGAACCTACCCACAGTGTAGAGTGAGGCTGCAGGTCCTGGATATGGACGAGATAGTCAAGTTCGTAGCCCAATTCGGTGCGATTGAGCTCAGATGTATCCTGGAAAGGGTAGAGACTTTCCCCAATGGCACCGCATCTAGCCTGCGCCTCAGCGTTGCTCAAAGGCTCATAGGCCAGCACCGCTGCTGTTCCATTGTTCCAGGGGTCTAGGTAATTATATTTCAAGGCCAGTAGTGTGCCTAGTGAGTCAATGCTAGGAGGAGCCTTGGGAGCTTCGCTACGCACAATAGCAGGTAAGCCAAACAACGCAGTGACTGCAAGAGATTGGAAGTACATATTTAAGACCCTCCGAAGGTAGTTTTTCGTTAAAGTAAATGTAGAATTTAGGAAAGGAGTTAATGGTCAGCGATATAAATGGCGAGTTTTAGGGGTTAGGATGATCGCTTGGCATCCCTAGGCTCGACAAGCCTAGCAACAAGGCCCTTATAGGCTCCTTAGAGCATAACGGGTAGGGTTAGTATACACTACACGCGTCCGGAGGGCCTATCCAATGAACTAGTATTTAAATTTTTTACATAAAAAATGTTCTCGTAGAATTTAGGAATAGTCAAGGTATGCTAGGACAGTCATTTGTGCAAATCGATACCGACATTGATCAATTTCCTCTAATCACAGAGGATCAGAGACAAATTCCTCAGGCAAAGGGTGGGGCCTATGCATTATACCTGAGGGGTGGCTAATCGGGAATGTTTAATGGAACAATATGACCTCTCCCCAGCAAGACTGTTGGTCCTCTTCTTCTAGTGTAAGTTATTGCAGGTTTGGTGTCA
This sequence comes from Aspergillus arachidicola, assembly GCA_009193545.1. NCBI lineage: Eukaryota > Fungi > Ascomycota > Eurotiomycetes > Eurotiales > Aspergillaceae > Aspergillus > Aspergillus arachidicola. The sequence continues at coordinate 64,293 of ML737210.1, read as the reverse complement.
CATCTGTCGGGCGGTCGGGCCTCCGCAAGTGCAGGAGATGTGGAGATTTCCTTTCTAGACTGCACGTATCAGTCATGTAAGCATACATTGTACAGTATTCTATGTGTTCTACATGACAAGTCCATTATATCCAGTAGTCTCCACATCACCAATTTGACTTAGTACTGTGATTCAGCAGAACACCCAGTGGCTTGTGTTACTACTGAGATCTACTGTAAGGGGCTTCAATGAAGGGGCCAGGTAAACATTCCCAACATTTGGCGCTTGTCAATAGATTTGCCGCTAGGATAGGCCATATTGTAGCTTGCAATGAACTCCACTTTATTACATACCTACAAGATTCAATAGTTACGCCATGGAAGATGTATCCTACATCTTTGTGATATCAGACGCACCCATCATTGGACAGATACAGTGATCCACCTTAGACGAACCTCGGAGTTATTGATGCTGGGCTGAAATGTATACTTTTATCATACAGGCTTGTTATTGCTTTGGGGAAAGGATTTGCACAGCTTACTCAATCCATATAGGTTGGCATTTTTCAGCTACGCCCAGAGATCATCACACATAGTCTCAGATAGGAAAGATTGTCATCTTGTAGCCTCGGACAAATAATATGTCCAACATCTTGTCTTGAACATTCCGCCGATCGGGGAATATTGTGAGACGAAGTTGGCGGTATATCTAGTTGAAGCCTCCATCCCCACCCCTCGAGATGCCAAAGTGCAGTTGTATTCTTTTGTTCCCTGGGACTCACGCTGATTTTCATTTCTTTCTTACCACCTTTGCTGCACTACTGGCCCACCTCTTGCTGTTACGATATGGCAGACTCAATGCTTCCAATGTACTTTGGACTACCTGATTCTCACCTTTTCGAACTTCCTCCCAACTCTCGTCCCCTACCCAGCAGTCCCGCATCGCGGTCCCAGCTATCGTGGGATAGGCCGATCAACATAAGTCCGACTCTGTTCTATCACACGCTCGATGTTAAACTACCTCTGCTTATCGCCACCCTCTACGCATTAACCGTCTGTACTCTCAATCGCATCAATCGAAAGCGACGGAACCGTCCATGGCCCCTAAGCCGTAGTCCGCTATTTTATCAGTTTGTGCTGATCCATAATGTGGGCCTGGTGCTCTTCTCTGCATGGGTTACTCTGGGCACTTATCAAACAATTAAATCAACCCTAACGGATCAACGAAGCAACCCACCTCTTGTATCTGCTATCCACGTACTTTGCAAATTCCACAGGAAAGACGAACTGAGCTATTTTCTCCAGCACAGGGTATCAGAGGCCCGTTCACACCTCGATCTAAATGATCATAGATCGGAAATCCTCCACTCCGGAGTACTAGAGTTTGATTCCTTATGGGATCGTGGTATTGATTATTACATGTGGATGTTCTATATGTCAAAATTCTATGAGATCGTCGATACCATGCTCCTCCTTATCAAAGGAAAGCAGAGTTCCTTTCTGCAGACTTATCATCATGCAGGTGTCATGTTATGCACATGGGCAGGTGTGAGATATGTGTCTCCACCGGGTCTCGTCGGCCTTCTTCTGAACTCGGGGATTCATACTATCATGGTAAGTGACAAGCAGCCACAGGTTTCTTCCTCAAGCATTCGCTAAAACCCGTCCATAACCAGTACCTTTACTACACCCTCACAACACTTAAGGTTTCAATACCTGGTTTTCTCAAGCGCATCCTCACTGGGATGCAAATCGCTCAGTTCGTCTTGGGGTCAATCTTGGCATGGTCATACATCTTTATTTCGTACGATGCGTCCATCTGGCCCCCCTTGGCTTCGATAAATCACAAACGTGAAGGGAACCGTGGGAATGAGAGTCGAACGAACGTTTACTTTCATAAGGACAACTCCCAACTGATCCCCTGTTTGGACAACAGTGGACAAGTGTTTGCATTACTGTTGACCACATTCTATCTTATCCCGTTGACTTGCCTTTTTGTTCGGTTTTTCATCAGATCATACCTGTCAGGATCGAAGCGAAAGATGGTAAAACATTAGTTACATAGGCCGTCAGTGCGAGTTGCGACGGTACGAAACACCTTTTTTTTTTTTTTTCTTTTTGTCTTTTTTTCCCCATGAGATAATCATAGGGTGTGGAGTGTCCACCTTGTTCTCGTACTATGTGAAATACCATTGTCGATAAATCGGGATTGTTATTAGAAGTAGCTATAGATACAGCATTTGATTGATATTCTTGCTCTCCCAATTATTCCATGGCTAATATTCTCCCAGCACAACCCCGGATCAACTTGGTGACGCCACTGATAGCCTCTTCAGCCACCTGCGCAGTAATCATAGTCGGATCTTGTTGAGCGCCGCCAACTGTTCCTCATACACCGCGTAGATACGCTGGCATTTATTTGCTTTGGTGTAGGTGAACAAAACCTGCAGAGCAACGATACCGATCGTAGCGGCGACAGGCAACCTGTTCCGACTTGCGTACGTGAGGTAAAAGATTGACACGACTTCGACAACCGTGACTGAGACATTCACAGCGAACGCATAATAGTAGAGGTTACGCATTTTGACATCTCCATGTGCAAAGCATCGTCTGAGTATGAGCGTCAGATGCGATGTGAAACCTGGCATCCCCGAGAACAGGACTATCACTATGTCAATGCATGCCCATATACATAGGAAAACCGTCACTTACCCCAGAATATGCCAATTTCGGACATGTTTCCCAGGTACCGCAGTTCCTGTGCCCTCTCTACCGGTGCGTTCACAATGAGAAATACGAGGCCTTGGACTGCCAAGAAGACTCCCACATGATGAACCATGTATACTAGGCGTAGACTTGTGTCGTAAATGAGGTCAAGGAGACTGACCGCAACCACGATATAACCGGCGAAGGTTGATGTCTCCCAGAGTGTCACGGACGAGTTGTGGTAATACGGATCCGTCCATTCCTTGCCACCTATTGTGACTTGTGCAATGGAAGATGATACGCAGACCAGCAGGATACCTTTCAGCACTACATTCACATGGTGGAAGCAGAACCGTTGTTGTTCTTGAGTAGTAAGCTTCCCGTACATCGGACCGTAAAAAGAGTGAAATGCATGAGACTCCAGCATGATGCGATTCAAAGCCGCACCGAACAGCAGAATCCCCGAAAGAAAGATACCATCATAAGTGTTTATTCGAGTCCCAGCCAAACATTCTCGATGCAACGTTTGATCCCCCTCATCATGCAAAAAGGCCGTGCAAGCCGAGTTATATAATCGTTCCATCAGTTACGTATGGCGTCCTCTGCGAATGGTGAAATAACAAGGCAAAGAAAAGAGTCTAGGTAGATGGGCACAAGAAGAGGTTGTTAGCGAAGGAATGGCCGGGCAAAGCGTAATTCATTTCTGAGCTAGCATATCGAGCAATGTGAGGTATCGAGATCCCAAGAAATAATTGCGTTGATTCCCAACAAATACGATAAAAAACTATGCAACACGGCTAGGGCCTTCAATATTTGCAATCATACTGTGGATATTTGCTAAGTGCAGGGTGGCATGCCCAACTATGCAAATTCCGATATATTCCTCCCCCACTTCTATTTCATTCGTTCCTCAATCGCCTTCATGGATATTAACATTTGTTTTTATACTGAGTTAATATTTCTTTTCTTTTTTCTTTTTTTAACCAATTATTCTTATGGAATAGTTAGGCAAGCCTGATCGGGGATGTCGCCATACGATCCATGCCAGCCATGATAGGGGTTCATATATGACGTGCCTAATCTGTCAACCGCTATGTACGGACGAGTTCGGCCTCGATCGTATATTTAGCATTCTACTTTGCTCAATTATTTACACATCGATTTTTAATTTCATTTTTAATTTTATTTATTTTTTATTTATTTATTTATTTATTTATTATTTATTTATTATTTATTATTAATTTTTTTAATTTTAATATCTACGCCCTCGAATGTAGGGAGTCCCGCGATGTCCCCGAAATGAGCAGGGATACCCCCCGGAGTGACGGGCAAGAAATCTACAGATTTGGAAGGTTTTAAGTCTTCATCCCGGAGCTTCTTTTCCGCTTGGAGATCCTTTTGTTATTCTTTGTTATACTAATCTATATAAGTATTAGTTCTATCACTCTAATAGGTAACGCTAACCCAACTAGGAAGGGTATTGGCTGTTCAGGTCAGAGTTAGTACCTAGAGTTAGTACCTTGTATAATCAGAATGTCTCGCTGTGGGCAGATCGGTACCCTTTAGTTTTAGGCCTAGATTACAAGGTGATACCGAATATCATTCTTTCAATATAATGTATTCCTCTTCAAAGGATGTGCCAGGCACTTACACCTTCATTCTCCGACCTAAACCTCCACCCTCTGTCTCTCCTTCTCTTTTTTCTGACAAAGGGCAACATGTATAAAACCAGACCTTGGCTGGGAATGTCTCTGTGAGTATTGCTAAGCAATGAATAGGCACCTCTAGACTAATCGGAGCGACTCCCACTTGTGTGGAAACCCACAGTCAACAATCTCAGTCCCAGTCCTGGTTGTGTCCAAATCTGTCCGACTGCACTTCTGGCAAAGATGAATATTCGTGTTTTTCATCACTTCTGTCAGGATACCAGTGATCCTTGACGCGATGCATGAGGGCAGTCAGAACTATAGCCGTTAGCATTGCGTGTACAACAACAGTAATGAGCGGATTGATAGTCCTACAGCAGAAGTAGAAAAGGCCACATGTGTATAGAATGGCCACGTATGCGGGAGCCATGAACCCAGTTTGTTCAATAGCTTGACACAAATCCCTGGACGAGCCAAATGCTACGAAGCTGAGAATCACCACCACCTAGAAGCTGTCAGAGGCATATTCAAATCCCCGAATGCAGATGATACAATACCATTGGAGGCACATAAGGCAGGTTGCTATGGACGTCTGCTGAAGCCTTGACCCCCCAATTGGGTGCAACCAAGATTTCCACAATCCTGGAGGCCGCCGCAACCACCATAGTAGACCCGAGGACTTCGTGGATCTTTTTTCCCAGCATATTCTCTTGGTGATGAGATGTGAACATTATCCCGAGAACCACTATGATAAGTGCTGGGATAAGATTTCTTTTGGTATGATGTCCCTTTCTTGTGCTGATCATGATGCTAGTTGCTGCCCCACAAAGCACCATTAATGCGTACGACGAATGTTCCAATCGTCCAAGAAAGAAATGCCAGTCCTCATCTGCGTGATACCCGACTATCAGGACCACAATCATTACCAGGCTGCATGTAAAAAGGAGTACAGAATCATAGTAGTCGGGTGTCAGACTTCTCTGATTGGGCCATAGCCCAGCAGCGAAAGAGAGGAGTAGGAGTCCTTCGCTCATTACAAGCACCAGGAGAACTGCATGTGAGAGGGTATTGTAGTAGTTCTCGCGAATACCAACGGATTCCAAGGACCCAGCTGTTACGTGGTACCAACCAAGGGTAAACAGTCCCATGGTTGCAATAGTGTAAGAATGGCCCAAGTATTTCCCAACGTACCCCGAGTAGACTTTCTGCTTTTGATGAATATATAGTCCCAATGATTGTCGCACGAGCAGAAGAATAGTCAATCCGACTTGGGGGATTATATACGTGTGATATCCACTACCGCCATAGATCCAGAGCCCAACCAGCGATATCAAAACGGCTAGGACTTCCACAGCTGTGGCCCATTTGGATTGAACGATCTTCCAGACGTTAGCTATGCCGATCTAAAAAAGCATCACAGGATCTCATATCGCCGAGTAACTTACCCTTAGAGTAAAAGCTGAAGGTATCAGGAATGCAAAAGCCAGTACCTGCAAAGCAATGGAAACCCCGACCAAAGCGGACTTTAGCAGACAGTCTGCGTTAGCGAATATCGAAAGTAACGATTGGAGAGTACGTACCATAGCGAACACAACGCTGTACGAACGTTTGATCCGGGAAAGATGAGTGCGCAATCACTAATATAAACTCGGAGTATCGCCTCTAGGTCATACAACAGCTCAGAACGGGGCGATCGTGTTTTATCTTCCAGAAGACCTTTTTCTAGGCGCTTTTTACGCTTTCTGATATATCAGAGCTCGCCTGTAATAATAAATTACTGATACACTTCGTACATGGGCCAACAATCCACTTTAAGGGCACGTACATGATGTTCATGTTTTGTTGTGGATCCACCTACTTACGGACTGCTCTAAAATTGAATGTGATATACGGATGGTTCCACTCCGTTATGCTAAGCCTTCTTTTGGCATTTTCGACCACCGATCTTCGTACGAGCGATTTGACTAAGAGGATCGTCGTCTTCGTCATGAAGCATACTTGAGAGTCATTCCAAAATGCCGAGGGAATTTTATATATGCGCCCTTGCCTCAATTCCAAGCATAAAACACTCATGTCGTGGATCCTTTCTTTAGGATCAAATTTGGACTCCAACAAACAAATTCTTTACCCTCACAAGGATGCCCAACTCCTGGCATGGCCAGCACCTGGCCTGTCATCCAGTTATCGATGGTGTGCGGAATCTATATGGATATCAGCCTTCTTTGGCAGCTGGAGTGTTCTTCTCGATCCTCTTCAGCATATTGATGATTTTACACGTTGTTCATTGTATTCGCAGAAAAACGTGGTGGTGTATGGTGTTCGCCATTGGCTGCTTGGGTGCGTGAACACATCCTTACGCTATCTCTTGAAACTCATTGCAATACAGAGTGTAGTGCGGGCTAATCTTCGAATGGCCATATAGTTGAGGTCCTGGGGTGGGCTGCTAGAACATGGTCGGCCAAATGCCCATATACCAAGTCTGCATTTCTTATGCAGCTCGCTACCCTGGTCATAGGTCAGAATAATTGTGATATGCTACGGAGTTCAGCCAGCAGCTTAGCTAACTAATATCCAGCCCCAACCTTTTTCTCAGCCGGAATTTACTTACTCCTGGGGTATATCATTCGGATCTTCGGACGGAAATCTTCCTACTTCCGGTCAGATTGCTACTTCTGGTTCTTCACCGTCTGCGATCTCATTTCCCTCGCAGTCCAAGCTGTTGGGGGGGCCCTTGCTTCCGCCGCACTCAGTGCTCACCGTGATATGAGCAATGGGACCCATATCATGATTGCCGGTATTGCATTTCAGATGGCCTCAACACTAGCCTTTGCCACATGCATGGTAGATTGTGTCTTGAGAACTATCTATCCCCGGCAAGGTACAATCCCCAAAGGCGTCTCATGTCTGTTTGCTGCTATGGTTCTCAGTGTTCTATGTATCTGTACTCGAAGTATATACCGGCTCGCTGAGCTGTCTCAAGGATGGACGGGTTATCTCATCACACATGAGAAATATTTCATCATACTGGATGCGGTAATGATGGCTATAGCAGTCGGAATATTTGTTATCTTCCATCCTAGTTTGGTGGTATCTGCAGCAGCTAATCTACCGATGGGAAGACGCTATCGGGAGCTGGCGCCGATCAATGTCCAATAAAGCAGAGTGCATATGATATATCCAAAGATACATACTGGAAGTTCGGGACTAGTTTGTGATGATATGTGCAGTTAATTCTCAGGTGGGGTGTCGATCAATACTGAATCATATCTGCTGCATACCTCGCTTGATGTGCATCTGGGAAGCAAGGGGCTGCCTTGTACTGTGGATATCCGCCAACAGAAAAAATGATCCACCAAAAAAAAAAAAAAAAAAAAGAATCCCAATAGAGTCTATTGCAGAGTGGCTGCAGCTTTTGCTCTCGGACATGAGTAGATAGAGTTAGACGGCGTGTGAAGACTTTTAACTACACGCGGTTTCACAGAATGATTGTGGGCTACATGTAATATGTCGTGTTCCAATTGGTTGTTTTCACCAGCTGCAGCAATCTGAGAATTCCAGACATTCTCAATATCTCCTGGAATCCTATCTCAATCATATTAGACGGTGGTCTGAACCCGTGCGGGACATCCCTCTCTCATCTGTTCATCAATATAGCTTGAATGAATGCAAAAAGCCACCCCAACCTGCCATCAAAAATCTCCCGAGAGAAGCTGAAATGTCTAGTGAAGTGGCACTTCGATCAGGGGACATCCCATTCTGCCTCCACGATAAAGCCGAGACCGCTAGACTAAGCCGATTACAGCTGTTAGGTATTGCTGGCATATACATCGGTAAATCTACTCACTGTCCCCTAAAGACTCTCCAAGTGACAAAAAGCATAGGTGTTCTCCTGGCAAGCTCCGGGGACACGTTGGTTGTTGCTGTTTACAACTCTATCGGCTCGGATTTTCATGATCTCTCAAAAGGGGCATGGCTGCTTGTGTCGTATAGTCTAGGTTCTTGTATTTCCTCCCCTACAGTAAGTAGCCTCCGAACGACTCATTTTATGCTTTCGCTCAGTGTTGATACAAACCCCGTGGGCCAGTTCGGGGCACTCGATGAACTTTTTGGAAGGAAGACGACGCTGTTATGGACGTATTTTCTCTTCGCCGCTGGGAATATCTTGTGGTTTGTCCAGTCGCTGATACCAACTTCATGCTAAAGATATTCACCAGCTAATTTCATTTTGTTTGCTTTGGTTATATGTTGTAGTGGAGCTAGTACTTCAATGCCTCAGCTAGTAGCAGCAAGAGTATTAGTTGGACTTACTAGTGCGGGAATAATTTCCTCATCATCTGCCACTGTGACCGGTGCGAATTTCACGAAATTGGAAGGCCCACTGTACTAATATTGGAAAGTGCTCATCCCATCCGATAAGGCTACTTGGCTTCGAAGTTACGCCGATGTGGCCAATACAATTGGACGCAGCGTAGGAGCTGCAGTCGGATTCCTGTTCACAAAAACAATCGGATGGAGATGGTGAAGTACCTTAAAGCATCCCTCCGAGGCTATTGTTTGTTCTAACTGTTGTCAAACAATATAGGTGTTTCTATAGTAATGTGCCGTTGATTCTTCTCTGCGCTTTCATTGTCGTATACCAGATTCCACCTGATTCGCCAAAGTCCTCGCAAAGCATGAACAACAGTCTTCTTTCCGGAGTCCAGAACATTGATTGGGCTGGTATATTCACTCTCGCAATCACATTAGTGCAACTAATTCTCTTCATCCAGACTCTTCAACCAGGCCAAATCCAGCAAGCCCGTATGTTATACATAACAGGGGCTGGGTCTATTTTCTCCATATCAATCTTTGTTTGGATAGAGACATGCTGGGCGCACTATCCACTACTCCCTCTTGGCTCGATGAAAAAGGCATTTGGAGGATATTGTCTTTCACAATTCTTAATACTGTCCGGCCGGACCGGGGTGAGTAAATGTCTTAGTAACGTATTTATCTATGGCTGATTATAACATCTACGAGTAGCTCCTCACCAGTGTAGTACCTTACTTCACTCGAGCTGACATTGGAGGTGATATAACAACTCTCCTAGCGGGTGGCATGTTACTTATTGGCCTACCTCTCGGAGGGATTCTAGCAAATCACATAGTCAGACGGTGAGTCTCCTCACAACGCATCATCGTTATTCAACCCCGCTTACAGCTCTCATCTCGGCCAAGGACACGCCATTATAAATGCCTTGGGCTCATCGCAATCGTTCTACTTGTGCTAACCTACCTTTTCGTCTTCCTACGGTGGCGGGAGGGTATACAAATTTGGGAGATCGTGTTTCTATTCCCTTCAGGTTTAGCAGCGGGGATGTTTCTTGCTACTCAGTTCATTGGCATGACTGCGGAGCTAACAGAAAATAACTTAACACAATGCACAGGCACCTACTACTTATTCCAACAACTGGGTAGAATTCTAGGCCCTGCCATAGGCTTCGCTTTGATCCAGGGAAATTTCCAGGCAAGATTAAACTGGAAGCTACGGGGTCTGCCTAATACCTCAGAGGTACGTTTACTTCAATCTTAAGCTATGTTAGAAGTCTAAAGAGTTCCTAGCTGGTCCGGGATATCCTCAACGATGACAAATTCTCTCGTACATTGCCAGCCCCAATGCAGGGTGTTGTCCGTGAATGCTACTTATATGGGTTTCAATTTGCTGCACGTAAGTGACATCATTGCGTCTTAGTGATCAGGGATCTTAACATTGTACTCAGTGTTTTCGATATTCAGTACTATTGCGGCGCTGCCTATTGTTGTACTGGTAAAAGAGGCTTATTTAGACTAAGGGACGTGGCCCATGGGGAGAATCTATGTCTTATTTTTGTTTCCTTTTCTGTGATACGCTACATCCACTAAATCTACACTTGAGCGTAAAATGTTTGGAGAGCAATAATGATGAAATGAGACCTACTTCCCCATGGTTTTCCCAATCAACTGACCATGCATGTTACTGTTCACTAGGGCCACCTCTGAATAGAGAAATTGGCATGTCGCACCTAGAGCAGTAGCTGAGTAGCAATACATATCCGACATTTTCTGACTACCATGGTTACCAGATGGTTCTGTACATCACAAAGGTACATAAGTAGATAACTATCGGGAAAGACGAATTGGCCTACGGCCGATCTCGGGATTTCATTGCGACTCTACCAACGCGTATATCCTCTGAAGTCTGCAACAACTTGCCGTCGAGAGTTGATTGATGTGCATAACATGCCCAGCTAATTACTCTGATCGGATGGCTATCTCTCATTGATCGTCCTAGGTATGTCATCCAGTTGAAGAACGTTCTGGATCAAGAGCGATTCGGTAGAGTAAGAGGAGATAGGTAGTTTATAGATTCCTACATTATTTGAATGAATTGTACTGCCTAAAACGCTCCATTTCAATCCATGCCAAATATCTCGAACTCTTAACAACTATATCGCCACACGCCCACCAAAGGAAATGGAAAAGCAGTCATACGATGATACATCCCAGTTCCCGACGCCCGGCCAACAAGAGAAGATGCGTCTAGCATCAGGGGGAGAAGATGGCAGAATGGATAAGGCTGAAGAGCAAGAGCCAGGAATGGAACGACAAGACTATATCACTGGCTTTAGGCTTGCGTTGTTGCTCTCGACTTTGACGTCTGCCTCCCTTCTTGTGCTTATTGATACTTCTATCGTGGCCCCGGTAAGCTTGCTTTGAGATACTAGGGACTGCTAGTTAGGTATATGTTCCTCTTGACTGATGGCATGTCATGATAGGCAATTCCCCGAATCACTAGCCAATTTCATTCTCTCTCGGATGTGGCATGGTATGGTAGTGCATATCAGCTCACTAGGTATGTCAGCTATTACTATCGATTTTCAAAATAAAAAGAAGACTCCACTGATATTCTATCCAGAGCATCTTTTCAGCCACTTATAGGGAAATTATGCACATACTTCAACACCAAGGTACGCTGGCACATATCTCACGCTTTTGCTGGCGAAAATAGCTAACAGTAACCAGAAACCTTCACTACGCTGCTGGGCAGTTTTATGGTCAGCTCCTTGATTTGTGCTTTAGCATCTAGCTCGAAAATGCTCATTGTTGCACGGGCATTGGCCGGCATCGGAGCTTCAAGTATCCAGAATGGTGCCTTGACAATTGTTATGAGATGCCTTCCCCCGACGAAATAAGCATGTATGCATCATAGCATCTTACCTCCTGTTTTGAAATATCACTAATCCTGCTTTTTGATAGCCATGACGGCCATCTTGCTGGCGAGTGAGTAGGCCAATTTGATACATTTTGGGATATTTCCTCTAACCCGTGATTTTCTAGTTGCGCAGCTTGGCCTTGTCCTCGGACCATTGATTAGAGGGGCGCTAACGGAATATGTATCATGGCGATGGTGTGAGTACTCTCTCTGTATTTGTCGCTTTTCCTGGAATGTCTTGCCGATTATCCATCTTACAGGCTTCCACATCAATCTACCAATCCGCGGCGCCATTACTCTTGTCTTGCTTTTCGTCACTATCCCAGAACCGAAAGTTACAAAAGACCCTCTACCAACCCTTCACATCATCCGAGAGAAACTAGATCTCATTGGGTTCTTCATTTTCGCACCGGCCATCATTCAGCTCCTCCTGGCACTCGATTATGGCGGAAACCAATATCCTTGGAATAGCTCGACCGTCATTGCTCTGTTTTGCGGTTCAGGCGCCATGTTCATTCTGTTTCTGGGGTGGGAGTACCGCACCGGTAGTGTGGCCATGTTCCCTCTACAAATGGTCTCTCAGCGAATAGTCCTTTTCTCCTGTCTCTTTATGTTCTTCCTCGGCGGTATGAACGCCTGCGCAACATATTATCTTCCTCTTTACTTTCAAGTGGTGAAGGGAGTGTCCGCAATGATAAGTGGTGTTTCTACACTCCCAAGCATCATCAGTCAGTTGATTCTTGTCATTTTCTCTGGGTTTTTAGGTCAGGAATTTCTCCCACCTCCGCAAACAGCATTGATTCTAACGGCCATACAGTGAAAAAGGTGGGCTACTATCTTCCATTTAGTATCGGTAGCGGGGGGTTATTATTACTTGGAAACGGGTTGCTATCTCTTCTCTCATCATCGACACCAACAAGAACATGGATTGGATACCAGGTCCTGATCGGAGCTGGACAGGGTCTTGGTACGCAGGCGGTAGGTTGACCATTTTCCAACATATATATGCATATCCATACTAACATATGAGTGTAGCCCCTCCTTGCAGTCCAAAACATCCTCCCAAAAGCCGAAACCTCCATCGCCCTTTCTCTGCTCTTTTTCAGCCAAACTCTGGGCCAGGCAATCTTCCTCACCCTAGGCCAAGTCATCTTCATCAACAGCTTGAAGTCCGGCCTGGCGGTATACGCTCCGTCCGTGGACTCCGGAGCCGTGGTTGCTGCTGGGGCTGGAGCGATCCGGAGCGCAGTTTCCAAGGATAAACTGGCAGGAGTGTTAATGGCGTATAGCCAGGGGATAGACCATGTCTTTTATTTGTCTGCTGGTATAGGTGTCGGCTGTTTTTGTGTAGCATGGGGAATGGGGTGGAACGATATAAGAAAGCGCCAGCCTACAGGAGATGAAGAGAAGTGTAGATAGATTCACAAATTTTGCCTCTACTTGAATATGTTTGCTTTGCTGCCTGACTCAATGCGAGATATTTCTCTTTCCCGATTAGAAATTAATATTATTATTTAATCAAGTTTATTGTCCATACCGAGCCCTAAAGCTATGACAGCGAAGCCCCACTCCCCTACACTATCTCATAAGGATATTGCAGGGACAGGCTGATTGGATAATAGACTACCTCTGTCCGAGAGTCACTCCGTCTTAGAGCTGCGACTACGGCTCAATTGCCGTTGGTCACCGAAAAGCCATTGACATATGCTGACTGGGTGATACCACCTAATGTAAGTGCCATGGATATCACAACAGCAGGTGCTAGGATGAGAGTGTTAAATGATCAATCCCTTTAGACCTCTGTTATATGCCATGAGCCACGGAGATATTCTACATAATGAAGACATCTTCGCGGACCGTATCAAGTTCATGCCATCACGGTGGTTCAATGCGTCACCACAGCAGAACCGCCTTTTCGTGCCCTTTGGCAAAGGAACCCGTATGTGCGTTAGAATGAAGTAAGTAGGATGCGCAGATCTTCACTTCCGTTGCTGGTATATTTGGTTGTCAACAGCTTCGCCTGTTGTGAGATATACATGAGTCTTTCTGTCATTCTTGCTCGGTTTGTTTTCGAGTTATATGACACCAAATGGGAAGGAGGCCTGTATTACACTCGTGATTGCGTCTTAGGCGAACCGGACCCAAGCAGTCCTGGAATACGGGTCAATATTGTTGCTGACCACAAGACATTTACTCGTTCTTGAAACTTACCAGTATATAGCGCGAGAGATAACAATATAATCAGGACACTAGACTTTCTAAGCGAGATGGTATTTGGCGCTGTGAGAACCTGCTTTTGGCGTCTCCCGTATCTTTGGTCCATAGGTCAGTAGATTAATTCCAATTTAGGTTACTCCTATCTAATCTAATCTATCCAGATTCCCTGGATTCAGGATGGATTTTGGTTCTTAAATCCGAAACCCAGTACAGGTCCTAGATTTTGGACCTGAACTCGACCCGATATCAACTCTATCACTCTCTTAATTGAAATGTCAGTTTTAGTAAGAAATCAGGCGTCAGGTGCGGCACAGCGTCAGGTGATCAGATACGGTAGTCAAGCCAAAGCAAAGAATGACAAGGCTGAATCTCCCTTCCATGAACCAGTGCACTATCAACCACCAACATCATCCAATCTCAGACTCAATTCCCACATGAATCCACTCCCCCGCCATTCTCTCTACAGAGATGCTGCCCCTCGAAAACGCGGCCTACACCATCGGATGGATCTGCGCCCTTCCACTGGAAATGGTCGCCGCGCGCAGCATGCTAGACACCAGCCACGGCAAGCCAGCTGAGCAGCACGCGCGCGATGATAATAGCTACTTCCTCGGCAGTGTGGGCGCGCACAATGTGGTCATCGCTTGCACGTCGTCCTACGGGACTGTCAATGCTGCTGTCGTCGCGGCCAAGATCCCCTTTAGTTTTCCGTCTGTGCGGTTCGGGTTGTTGGTGGGCATTGGGGGCGGAGTTCCTAATCTGACGTGCGATATCCGGCTGGGGGATGTGGTTGTTAGTCGGCCTTGTGGAACATCGGGGGGTGTTGTGAGGTGGGATATGGGAAAGGCGCTGGTTGGGGGGGAGTTTCACCGTACTGGGGTCTTGAGTAAGCCGCCTTTGGTGCTGTTGAATGCCTTGGCTGCGCTGGAGGTTGAGTATGAGCTTGGACTGGGGTTATTAGATGAGTATCTCGGTGAGGTTGTTGTGAGAAACAAGAGCGCGAAGTTTAGGGCCGAGTATGCATACCAGGGGACAGACCATGATAAGCTCTATCTACCGGACTACGCGCATCCCGAGGGAGGAGAGACCTGCGAGTTGTGTGATGAAGGTATGCTGGTTGTCCGCAAGAATAGAGAAACACTTGCTCCCGTTGTGCACTATGGCACCATCGCAAGTGGAGACCAGGTCATCAAGGACGCGAGGAAGAGGGATGAGATTGCGCGCGAAATTGGAGCGCTGTGTTTCGAGATGGAGGCCGCCGGGCTGATGGATAATTTCCCGTGTCTTGTTATTCGGGGGATATGCGACTATGCGGACTCACATAAGAACAAGCGCTGGCAGCGGTATGCTGCTGTCGCTGCTGCTGCGTTTGCGAAAGAATTGCTGGGTCAGATTACGCAGCAGGGTGTAGACCAGACTCCGACAGTGGCGGAGGTGTTAAAAGAGGGTGCGTATGGTTTCATGATGGTTATGGGAATTTGGTAATGACGGTTAAGATTTGCGGCAGATTAAACAGGATATCGGCGGTATAAAGGAGGTCATGACGGCTACGAGTGAAGGTATTACGGCTCCTGGATATCTATTGAGTCTAGCTAACCGCCATCTCAGAGAAAACGCGGTCTCGCATTGTGAACTGGATCCCTGCGAACGACTATGGATTCCGGTATACTAAAGTTCTTAGCGAGCGTCAGGAAGGTACGGGAGGATGGCTTCTAGAGTCGTCCGAGTTCCGTTCCTGGCTCTCAGATGAGACGAATATGTTGTTCTGTCCAGGAATTCGAGGCTCGGGGAAAACAGTCTTGGTGTCAATGGTTATCGGGCATCTCCTGCACACGTATCCCAGTAATAAACTGGCAGAGCATCGGACTGCAGTCACATTTCTATACTGTGACTACAAGATGCGGGACCAGCAAGATGTGCCCCAGCTACTGTCGTCCATGCTGAAACAACTGCTACAGCAGACACCCGTGATACCAGTTGAGGTCAAGTCGCTTTATGAACGCCAATCAATTCTGGACATCAGTATGGGCCTGCAGGAGGTCAAGGACGCTATTTTGTGGACTCTCCAGGGTTATGACAGGACCTATTTGGTGGTTGATGCCCTGGATGAGTGTGCCGAAGATGTACAAGTAGATCTGGTGAGTTGTATCCGTGAGCTCCAAGAAAGCCGCCAGGTAAAGGCCTTAATCACGTCGCGGGATATCAGGCGCATTGTGCGACAGTTTGAAGACGACACCATCTTACCAATTCACGCCCATGCAGAAGATGTGCAGAAGTATGTGGAGGGAAATATGGCGCGTCTGCCGGCATTCATAGCTAGCAACATTGATCTTCAGGAGATGGTCAAGACGCAAATTGTCCAACGAACAGAAGGGATGTTCCTTCTGGCGCGCTTACATCTACTGTTGATCAAGCATCAAGTGTCGGAAAAGAAAGTCCGACTCGCTTTGAAGGAGCTTCCTCGCGGCGAGGGAGGCTTGGAAGATGCTTACGGTAGTGTGATGCAACGGATAGAAGATCAGCCCCTCGAATACCGAAAACTGGCACAGCGAGTTCTTTCCTGGATTGTATATGCTGAGAGGATGCTTGGTCCTTCCGAATTGCGACATGCTCTGGCTGTGGAGGAAGGAGCGGAGGACATTGACGAGACCGACGCCCCAGACCTGGATGTCATGGTCTCTGTCTGTATGGGTTTAGTTACCGTTGATCTACCCAGCAACACAATCCGTCTAATCCATGTCACTACACAGGAGTATCTCCGAGGTGTCGGAGAGCCCTGGGTGAGTTCTACTTATGAGGACATGGCCGTGACATGCATTCGATACCTGTCGCTGCAGCCTTTCAAGAGTGGCCCATGTCAGAACATCCAGGCCTTGCGGGCGAGACAAGCCGGCTACGCTTTTCTGAAATATGCCGGCGCTCACTGGGGACACCACGCACGCCCGGTCCAGACAGCGATTGCCGATACCGTGGTCTCCTTCCTCATGGACAGGGCCTTGGTTTCCTCTTCCATACATGTCCCATTCCCATCAGCAGTTAAGGCAGGGGTCGTCAAGGAACTCCCACTGGAGGCAACTGGTCTCCATGTCGCTGTTTGGTTTGATCTCCCGCATATACTCTGCCGGTTGCTGGAGAGTGGCGCGGTTGTTGATGAAGTAGACAGCACTAACAGGACGGCACTTCATTGGGCAACGAGATTGAACCATCAGGATGCCGTGGAAGGGCTATTGAGAGGCAAGGCTGATGTTGAAAGGATAGACCCTGTGATAGATCATTCCCCTCTTCATCTCGCGATATCACTGGGACACACGGGTCTGGCGAGGGTTTTGATTCGGTATGGAGCGGACATTGAGAGTCAAAATAGCGATGGGTATAATGCCTTGCATTTGGCATGTAATTGTGAAGATGAGGAAATGGTACAGATATTGTTGGACGAGGGAGCCTATGTTAATGCGGTACTGATGCGAACTACACTGGCAAGCAGGAGCGAGAAAGACGGTCTTAGCGACGAAGATGCATGCATTAGTGGCGTAGAGAACACCCAGGATGAGGATGGCAGCAATGACGAAATGTCCGAATATACTCCGACAGCGCTTCAGATCGCGACTATTTCCGAGAACCTGGAGATCATGCGTCTGCTGGTCTGCGCGGGAGCGGATGTTGAATTATGCGGACGTCCTGGAGAGTCACCGCTCTCTATCGCTGCGTCAAGTGGCTGCACGAATCTTGTACAATACCTGATCGAGAGTGGCGCTAAGGTTGACGGTGGAGGATATATGGACGAACCTGCTTTAACGCCGTTGCACTGGGCAGCCACGGAGGGCTGTTTAGAGGTCGTGCAGCAACTTCTGGATGCAAAGGCAATTATCAATGCAATAAGTATTGACAACATAGGGGAAAAAACCGGTATGCGAGTGACAGCTCTTCAACTGGCAAGCGCGTATGGACATGATCTCGTCGTCCGCCTGCTGCTGGACAACGGGGCTAACCCAATGCTTGCGAGTGAAAAGAAAGAGTCTCCCCTATACCTAGCCCTCGTCGGCCAGCACGTGGACGTCGTCCGAACCCTCCTCAAGACCGAACTACTGGACACCGATATCCAGTACTTTCTGCATACAGCAGTCCAGATAGATGACACAGACATGGTGAAGCTGGTGCTCGAAATGAGCGGACTCGTCGACGTCGGGCAGTCCTTGTTCTACTCTTTGCTTTCTATCACTAGTGACAACGATATTGAAGATGAGATGGTACCCTTTCTTCTTAAGCAAGGAGTACCACACAACTCAACAATTGAGGGATTTACTGCACTTCATGTTGCTGCAATCAGGGGACATGTCAAGTCCGTCAAGGCCCTGTTGAGCCACGGAGCAGATATTAGTGCCACAAACGAACAAGGAAGAACTGCTGTCCATTTGGCCGCTTCTTGTAGACGTTTGGATGTGCTTTGGCTATTCCAAAACCTCGGCCTTCTGAGCCCGTCAATAATGGAGCAGCGCGATGAAGAAGGGAACACGGCCCTTCACTGCGCAATAGGGAAAACCATCGATCTTCCGAGTCGCGTAGTTGCGGAAGTGAGTGCCGAAGATGAACAGCTGGAGGTGATTAAGCTTCTTGCGAGCGAAGGAGCAGATACAAATGCAAGAACATTGACAGGGGAAGCTCCATTGCATCTGCTTGCGAATATCGAACTCCCGGAGCTTATCTTGCCCCTGGCAGACCTCCTTATAGAATATGGGGCTAAAATCAATGCAGTGGACTCCGATGGATGCACCTCGTTGCATTTGGCTGTCAAGAATTGCCAAGATGACCTGGTTGCGATATTATTATATCAAGATGCAGACACAGAAATCATGAACGAAAATGGAGAGACTGCTCTCGAGCTTGCCGAACGACTAGACTTTCAGGGTATCGTACACGCCCTGCTGTCTGCCGGGGCGACAGGTCGGCAAAACCAAGAGTTGCATCGCTTGGCCCAGTCGGAGTGCCTTCGCTTGGCTCAAGAGTTGATCGAGCGAGGGGACTCAATTGCCCCTTCGATGTTGGAGGATATGATGTGTGGCGCAGCCGAAGACGGCCACGACGTGCTCATTTTATATCTACTGGTGCATATGCGGGATGATCAATACAAAGCATCTCTTGACAAAGCACTACACATAGCTGCTAGTTATAGACGCCGCGGAATTGTCGAGCATCTGGTGCGATGTGGGGTTCCTGTGCTTGATTATACCACTGAGTACTTTATCCAAGCGGGAGATCATGAGATGGTTCATATGCTGCTAAGCCACAGCGGTGCGCCCAGCTGGAGTTTGCTCAGACTGGCAGTTAATAGTGGGAATGAGCAGATTGTGCGATATCTACTAAGCTCAGGTGCTCCGATGATTCTGCGAGGCCCAGACGGCAGCATGGTCGATACGGCCATACACAGCGCTGCCGCAAGTGGACATGTCCATGTGGCACGGCTTTTGCTTGACCACGGAGGGGATCTTAATGCTACAATCTCTTCTGATGGAGTCTCAGTTACTGCGCTGGAAGTTGCATCTGCAAGCTGCCAGACTGCGGTCATGCGACTTCTCCTAGATCGAGGAGCCTTGGCAGATCAAGCCGTCCTGAACCTGGCAGCTGAGTCAGGAGACGAGGCTGTTGTACGGACTCTTCTAGAGTATGGGGTTACTGTTGAAATAAATGCTCTCTGTCTGGCGATTAAATGCGCCGCTGAAGGGATTTGCGACCTCCTCTTGAAACATGTCGACGACATCAACACCTTGAACGACACGGGATACGGGCCCTTGCACTTCGCTGTCGTATATTGGAAACCATCCATTTCCAAGATGCTCCTGAATCAGAAAGCAAAAGTGGATATCCAAACATCGTACGAGCAGGAAACGCCTAACGGTCTCAATATAGTGGCGGAGACCCCTTTGCACATCGCCGCACGTGTGGGTAACAGGGACATGGCACAGATTCTTTTGCAGCACGGTGCCGATATCCACGCTCTTGACGATCGCGGCCGCACGCCGCTCCACCTTGCAGCGAGTCGAGATTGGTATAATGGCTCGATTGATCAACGCGGCGATTTTGTTCTGCAACTTCTGCTTGATTGGGGGGCGGATGTTCATTCCCGTTGTGGCCACCGAGGCACAACAGCCTTGATGCGAGCGACCAGCTTCGGCTACGACAAGGGTGTACGCTCACTTCTGAAACATGGAGCCGTCGACTCCGCCGACGCTCGCGGCATGACCAGTCTCCATAGAGCGGCATCTAGCGGGCATCTTGGAATCCTTCAGCTCTTACTCGAGATCGGCTCGGATGCAAACTCCAAAGATGAGAATGGCAAAACCGCCCTACATCTTGCCGTGTGCAACAACGAAGGAGAAACAACAAAGTGCCTAGTCGCTCACCATCAAACTAACAGCCACGCCACTGATAACGAAGGACTGACAGCACTGCATTACGCCAGCAAAAAAGGACACTACCAATCTATCGTGGCACTCTCTCTAGCGCCAGAATTCTCCTCCTTGGTCAGACTTCCCACACTAGACGGGGTGACAGCATTACATCTCGCTGTGCAGGGTTGCTTTTCCACACTAGTCCAATTTCTCCTGAAACACGGCGCTGATCCCAATGACGCCGACATCGACGGCTGGACGGCCTTGCACTATGTGGCTTCGAGAGACGATTACGAGATGTTTGAGATTACTTGGCTGTTGGGCGAGTATGGGGCTGATCCTGGCTTGGTTGATAATATGGGGTTCACGCCGCTGGATATGCTGTCGCAGGATGATAGGGAGGTGATGCTGAAGATGTTGCAGGATGCGGCGGTTAGTGCGCGGTTGGGGCGTGACGCGCGCTTAGTAGGTGATGAGACCGGGGAAGATCAGGCTGATGAAGTGGAGGCCAGATCAGAGGGTAATCCACAGAGTGAATCAGAGGAGAGTGAACCAGCATGGCGAGGTAGAAGGAGAAGTATATAGTTTCGATACCCAAGTTGATATATATATTGTTGGCTTCTCTTTGCTTTTTCCTGCTTATCTTGCTATTCTCACTCTGACTCTTTTTTAGAAGTTTCTCGCTGCATTATTCGTATTGAATAAATTATTATACATTTACGTTGTGTTTTGTTTCCATTTATTCAACCGTTCCTACCCCGTAACACCAAGATAAGCATTCCTGGATCTTGGCTAGAGTTGATATCGGGTCGGGTTCGGGTTTTGCGGGGAACACGGTTCTGGCCATAGTGCATATTAGGGTTTAAGTGGGCGATATCACAAAATACTTAGTTCTGGGAGACTGTCTCCTTGTTATACTTCCACCCTTTGGACAGCTTTAACCCTTTCTGATTTTCACGACCTCCACACAGAAGGGTCCCTCTCTTACGAAGTTGCCAGCGCCTTGCGGTTTCTATCCAATGCACTAGCTGTAACTGGCATCCTGTCGTTCATTTCCACCGGCCCGACACCCGCACTATCTGGCTACCGATACCTAATGAACGCCGCATGCGACATGGTCCAGTGTGATCAATTCCTCGGCTACGAGAACTGGGTAATGCCAGCTATTCTAGACGCAAGCTTGCTAGACCGGTGGAAAAGAAAGGAGGAAGCTAACCGACGCCTGAGCTTCCGGGAACTAGCAAACCGGGCCAAGAGACTCGAGGACTGCCTGGAAAACGGCGTCAGAGAGCTATCCTCCAAAACGTCCAGTTCTTCAGATGCAGTCAGCTCCATCACCCGGATTTATGCCAGTTCCACCCTGACCTATCTCCATTCGGTAGTCTCGGGTCTCAACCCGGAATTAAACGAGATACGGGACAGTGTTGCTCGAACTATTAAGCTTTTCAAAGAATTAGCGAGCTGGCATCTTCTCGCCTGTCTAATGTGGCCACTGTGTGTGACTAGGTGCATGGCTGCACCGGATCATGGAGCCTTTTTTCAGAGTCTGGCTATCTTGGCGGAGATCAGTCCGCATTCGTCGAGGTATAAATGGACTGTTTTACGGATAATAAAGGATGTGGGCAAAGTTCGCGGCTCTTGGGGTGAACAGATATTGCCCACATGGGAACAGAGTCTTTGTATTGACTGCTACGTTTTGATACTGGTCCTCACAAATGCTTACCATAAAGTCATTTAGCCTTTGACATGAGACTGTAAAAGATACCTCAGCTTCTATGTTCTACTAAGTTAGTACAAATGCACATTATTAGATGATCTTTATGTAAGTAGTATTGGAGATCCATCCAAATTCTTCCTGAGGCGCCGATAAATGGAGGCCCAGGATTTAGTTCAGGCTCGAAGCTCGGTCGAATTTCTAACAGGTCCAGACTATGATAGTGTACCAGACTTCGAGATAGGATCCGGAGTTCGGTGTGCAGTTTAATTCAGAGGCGGGATACACCTTTCTAGGATATCAGCATGGTGCATAATGTCCTAATGCTTATGTGATACTGTATCTGGTAGTAAATCGCAGATTTAGACTATCATTTCTGTCCTTAGGGCTATTGTATCTAGGAGAAAGAGAAAAAGGAAAGGACGAAAGCGAATCAGAGAACAGAGGGCGGCAAAGAATCAATGTCTCTTCGGGTCACCTTGTTACGGATCGTACGAGACCCTCAAGGGACAACATATGAATTTACCCGAGATACTTCTCAAAGAAGTCTGCAACCTGGGTGTATCTGGTTCATAGGCGTCAGTAATCACTTGTCGAGAAAGAACCTGAAGTTCCTCTTACCCTCGTCGGTATTCAGCATTGCTTTCTTCACTGTCCAGATTGGCACGAGCTCCCATCCAGCCATGCCACATAGTGCTGTATGTCTCGACGTGGCCACCGATACCATTCGTGCTGATGACATCGGCATAGCCTTGGATTTCCTCCGCTGGCTCATCTTTGGATGCAAGGACGATATGAGGAATTGTAAGTTTCTCAGCGTCCGTTTTGTCAGTCCGACTACGAGTGAGCGATTAGATTCAGTATTATTCTTTTGTGTATATCAGTTCGAGACCATACATACCCCGGATGAACTTGCGCAGTAGCTACGAACGGTGTGCCGGGTCCAGAAGCTAGAACAGCAACCTAAGAAGTACATGTTCCTTAGTTACGAAGTTTCAATCGGTCGATGAGAAGAATTAGCTCACCTTGCCACCCCAACACAGTCCCAATGCAGCCCATTTGGACACAGATGGAAACAACGTGTTGTACTGCTTAGTTATCTCCAGCAGAGTGTCCACATTCCTCGGAATCGAGGCTTCATTGGAGACGAAGCTCGTAAGAGCGTTTTTCTTCTCTTCTGTGTCCGCCGGGAACCATTCGGGCTGGGCATAATTCCCTTCGAAGAAATCGGGCACCAGAACTAAGGAATTCAATCTTGTAGCTAGAAGGTCCGCCCCCTGCAGGGTCTGGATGGCCATGCCGAAAATGTCGTAAAGGACCACAAGCCCAGTGGAAGCATTCGGCGGACCAGTTACGTCTATGGAAGGTCAGCGCTTGTTCCTATTCTTGTGCATCTGTGTGTGACTTGCAGGTGTTCAGGCCGGCGACTTCCTTATAGGTGCCTTTGGTGGTGTATCCTTGGGGGATCACTGGTGGCAGCGTTCGGCATGCGTCACAGGACATGGTGGGATTCTTCGGAGGTGCGATAGTCTGTTGGATTGTTGTTTGTATGAACACAATGTCAAGTTGCGAGTAGGAGGATCTTATAATAAGCGGACACGCTAGTCTTCGGAGATTATCACTTAACGCCGTCGGGAATAAAACCGGAACGTCAGATTGATAAATAAAGTAGGCTAAGCTTTGGTTTGCATGCCCGGGACCGGCCCGGAAACGGGGGATCGGACTGCCACACAGAACCTTTGTTCCTTACCCATAAAGTTGACGAAAGAAAGTCAGTATCAGCGTGATATTCAGCTATCTCTCAAGTTAACACTAATACAAGGTAGTGGCGAGCCATATCATTACCACGCTCTGTTTGTCGACCGCAAATCCACTCTACAGCATCAATGGGGTCAACGAATGAAACGGAAGATATTAGCTCGGCGAACTCCAAAATTCGCGCCGAAGATCAGACTGAAGAGACAAAAATAGACAACAATGAACTTTACCCGGTCGGAAATGAATCTGACACGAAAGATGACGCTCCCTATTGTTCCCTTTCCGAGCGCCGAAAGATCTTTGTGATGCTGATAGCATCATTTTCCGGCATAATATCCCCGATATCCGCCAGTATCTATTATCCAGCACTCCCCACCCTCGCGAAGGACATGCATGTCTCTATCTCCTTGATCAACTTGACTATCATGACATATCTGGTAAGTGGTCTTTGCTATACTAGTTCCAAGAACTTCCTTTATTCCGAACAAGTCTAATATGCTTCCAGATATTACAAGGAATTTCTCCCTCGTTCACCGGATCCTTTTCTGACGTCTATGGACGGCGGCTCGCCTATATGCTCTGTTTCACCACCTACATCGGGGCAAATATTGGCCTTGCCTTACAGTCCGATTATGCAGCATTGATGGTCCTGCGTTGTGTCCAGGCGGCTGGTAGCAGCGGAACAATCGCGATCGGAAGTGCCGTGGTTGCAGATATATCAACACGAGCCGAGCGAGGAAAATACATCGCATATGCGACGATGGGGACGACACTAGGACCGGCTTTAGGTCCTGTTATTGGGGGTCTCCTGGATCACTTTCTTGGTTGGAGGTGGGTTTTTTGGTTTCTTGTTATTTTAGGTGGCTTTAACTTTGCCCTCATTCTCGTGACATGTCCGGAAACGTGCCGTGCAGTGGTGGGAAACGGTTCAATCCCCCCTGCTAAATGGAATCGGCCTTTGTGGGCGATGCTGAGAGATTCACTTAGACCTCAGAGTCGTAAGGCCGAAAACAGGATTGACTATGAGACCCTAGAAAGGAGCAAAACGCGTCCGAACCCACTGACATCTGTGCGTATCGCTTTTGAAAAAGAGGGTGGTCTGATTCTCATCTACGGGGCGCTGCTATACGCCGGTTACATGATTATTCTGAGCACTTTGACCTCGCAGCTGGAGAGCGAGTACGGATTCAACTCCATCCAGGTGGGATTATGCTACTTACCACTCGGAATCGGAAGCCTGACATCCCGTTGGGCCGCAGGACCTCTGCTGGATTGGAATTTCAAACGGGAAGCCAAGCGTCAAAACCTACCTATTGTCAAGAATCGCCAACAAGACATCCGAGACTTCGATATTGAAAGAACTCGTCTGACTATTACAATACCTTTCGTGTATGCCGGTTGCCTGTTTCTGCTTGCATACGGGTGGGTTATGAGATTCCAGACTCACCTGGCGGTTCCGTTGGTGTTGTTGTTCTTCTCCGGCCATCTCACCACGGGGGCTTTTTCGACCCTTAGCACGCTGATCGTTGATATTCATCGCCAAAGTGCGGCCACCGCCGTGGCTGCTAATAACTTGTTTCGCTGCTTGCTTGCGGCTGGTGCGACAGCTTTCGCGACACCCCTGATCGATCGTATTGGCATTGGATGGACGACTACGTTTATTGTAGGTGTTTGGATTGTCTTCAGTGCGTGTCTGTGGGCGGTTTATCTCTGGGGACATAAATGGAGAGAAGAATTGCGTGTTAAACGGAGTGAGGGAGATGGTAGCCCAGCATAGCTACATTTCAGATATGGCAAAAGGAATACGTTGCTTTCTTAAGGTACTGCATTTGTCAGACTCGCACGTATTAATTTTAAAGCCGGCGCTAAGGCAGATGGATGCGTCGGACGTAACCCGGTTTCCGACGAGGGTGAGATTTAATTAATCCCCGGAGATAAAGCGGCCTGCGTATAACCCTAGAGTGGTTGTCGGAAATACCAGGAAGTAACCATATCAAAAGGAATACATTTGATATAAAATCACTCCCATGGACAGTCGGAAATGAAAACCATCATACTTTCAGAGCCGTCTTTGATCTCGGAATTGACAACTCCTTACTTTATCAACCTTTTACCTCGTAATCATGTCTTCAAACCGTGCAGCCTACCTCCTTGAAGCCCATAAGACTCCCCTCGAAATCCAACAAGCCCCTTATCCCACACCCGACCCGGGAACCATCGTCGTGAGGAATCACGCCGTCGCAATAAATCCAGTCGACTGGAAGCTTCAAAAATTTGAGATCTTCCCCCTAAAGTACCCTTTCATCCTAGGTGAGGATGTCGCAGGCGAGGTCATCGCAATCGGCGACGGAGTGACCAATTTTACCATAGGGCAGCGTGTTATCGGGTGCGTTATCCCAGAATCGGATTCCATCCTCAGAGTGATCCCTCAACCAAATTAACAAGCATCGCAGACACTGCAAGAACTTCACAACCGGCGACAATCGATACTCCGGCTTCCAGGACTTCACCATCCTATCCGCAACCCTATCAGCATCTCTACCCCCATCAATCTCTTACGAGAAAGCAGTTGTTCTACCTGTCTCAATCAGCACCGCCGCTGCCGGCCTTTTCCAGAAAGATTATCTCAACCTCCCTCATCCATCTCTATCCCCACAGCCCACGGGCCAGACGATTCTAATCTGGGGCGGTAGTTCCAGCGTCGGTCTCAGCGCCGTACAGCTCGCGCACGCCGCAGGTGTCGAGGTCATCACGACAGCCAGCCAACATAATCATGCTCTTCTCAAGAGTCTTGGCGTATCGAAGGTCTATGACTACCGAAGTCCCACCGTAGCCGATGACATCGTCGCTGCGCTGGAGAACAAGCATGTTGTCGGAGCATATGACTGTATATCGGAGGATCAGACTCAACGGGCCTGCGCGGAGATTCTTGAAAGGAACAACGCCGCACGTAAGGTTTTGGTGTATACGAATGATGTTTTGACACCTGAGGGGTTGCCGGCTTCGGTCACTGCTAAGGGGATTTTCTGTCTTACGGTGGAGGATAATGAGGTGGGTCCTGCTGTGTGGGCGGATTATCTCCCGGAGGCGTTGGAGTGTGGTCGGTTCAAACCTTTACCTGCGCCTTTGGTTGTTGGGACGGGGCTGGAATGTATACAGATGGCTATCGAGAGGAATATGGCGGGATTGAGTGCGGCGAAGGCTGTTGTTAGGTTGGTTTAGTTTCTTGATGGCTTGGGGTGGTATCTCTTTATCTGGGTTAGGTGGAGGATGTTGTTGGTTCCAAATGATGAAAGGCAGCAATTAATGCTACATGTTGCTACGTTATGCAGATTTTGGATTTGATATTGCGTCGAGTGCTTCCTCAATGGATGGTACCGTACTATACGTGTATAAAGGACTTGGTGAGAAAAAGTTCATTTTGACCGGCTTGCAGGTATAGTCTGCCGTATGGCGGACTAAGTCGACCATCCAGTCAAAATGAATTTCACCATCACACGTAATTCGCCTAAATGTCTCTCTCTCTTTGACTAATGAGATATGCATCAAAGCATATTGCTAAGCTAATACATCGTTCTTCTAATATAGTATCCCGTCGAGAGAAGCTATTATAATGCCCATCGCATATTGCGTTCCGGCCAATCAACCACAATTGGGAGTCATAGCCACAATCTCGATTTCATGTAAGTCCAGTGGTTAATTTACAGTTGGTGAAAGTTACCACATTTCAACCCGGAATTGATCCCAAAGTTCAGCTTCACCAGAGTCCGTGGAGTCACTACCCTCGCGCCCCAAAGCAGATCAACGTACTTCTAGTTACTATATTGACAAGTCTGCTACCCACCAGCATCACTGGCCTGTCCCGGAGGAACCCCAATAAAAGTACCCGTACAACCAGCCTCGACGCACTCAGCAAGACTCCCAAAATGCACGCCCCTCTTCACCATCCCTGGAGCGTAATGGGCGTATTTGGCTGAGTTTGTCATTATATTTCGAGACGTGACGGGAATAACAGGTTCCCCGAGCATGCACCAGCAGGTATCTGTAATAATTGTAGCTCCGAATTCCACAATGATATCGATATAACCAGCCTTTTTCGACTTTTCATATATATCTCGGCCGGTGGTTATGATGAATTTAACATCGTCGGCTTTCTTGCGGCCTGCGCATAATTTAGAGAGAGCATCGAACTCTTCAAGAGAGAAATGCGGATTTCCCAAGGATACGAGATCAACTGAAAGATCTTGTGCGGAATTGAGCATATGCCATGTATCGACTAGTTCTTCATGCCAGAGCTCTACAGCTGGTAGCTCTTGTTCTAGTTCGGCAAACCTCGAAGCCTCGGGCGTAACACCTTTGATGTGAAACATTGCGGCAGAGGCAGTGGTACCGAAAGCGGCACTGAATGCTTTGAGATCCATGAGCTGTGGTTGCAGATATTCTAGTCCACAAACCAATGGTATGTTGTGCTGAGCCAGCTTTCCAATGACGTATCCCAGTAGCGGGTAGTAAGAGTCATTGATTGATCCCAAATCGCTCACCCGGATACACATTGTTGGTCGTCGACCCTCAGGTAAGTGACATCCGGCTGAAGGAGCCCTTCCGGTTAACGCAATGCAAACGTCGATAAAATCGGGATATTTCTGGGTTTGAGCACCAAGGACGCTATTAGCGAAAACAACAGCGTTCGACTCTGACCATCCAATATTTTGCCCGGCCTTGGGAGCAGCGTCAAGTGCGTATGGGGCGCAGGTGAAACTGGGCTGTGCACCCATGGAGAGGTAGATATTGGCTAGTGTGCCCGCTTGTGAAGCCAACTTAGGGTCGACGTTGAGTTCCTTCCAGCGGCGCTGATCGATCGAAATAGCATTGAGGGTGGTTGGAAGGGTGAATTTAGCACCCATGGATTGAAACTTTTGTGCAAACAGAAGACTTGCAGGACCTGTATATATACAAGCGTCAATGTGAGCCTGCGAAACATCCAATAGTGAGCGCGCCCCTTGAATGATCGCAAAGCTCCTGATGATTTCCAAAGCAACCTTGGCTGCTTGGCCCTTTTCGCCGGCCAGGATGCTCCGATCAAGATCTGAAAGGTCGATGTCGCCTTCAACGGGTTCGGCAGGCAGTTTCGGGGTCGGTAACAGAGCATCACTGACTAGCACGGTTTCTCCATCGATGGCAGCGAAGTGTCTATTGCATATCTTCGAGAAGTCCGAAGAGGACAAGACCACAACTGGTATAGGACAATCAAATAGCACTTTTCCTACTAGAACCCCAAGAGTCAGAATCTGCTCGGGCTTCTCAAAAATCAGCGCAGCTGGAGCACATCCATTCAGCAAAAGCTCAAGCATGACTGTGCTTCCTGAGCATGAACCTCTACCACAGGGAATAGCAAGAACACGGCCGGCAATAGACTGGCCACAGAGGGGATGATGATGGTCTACCACCTGTCCAGTTTCAGGGTTCACACCGCCCCAAAAGCTGATCTCAACCGG
This sequence comes from Aspergillus arachidicola, assembly GCA_009193545.1. Taxonomy (NCBI): domain Eukaryota; kingdom Fungi; phylum Ascomycota; class Eurotiomycetes; order Eurotiales; family Aspergillaceae; genus Aspergillus; species Aspergillus arachidicola. The sequence continues at coordinate 35,163 of ML737210.1, read as the reverse complement.
GCAGAATTGTAGCGCTGCAGATGCAGCGCCCTTGATGAGACATTGACCACGAAATTCCATTGTGCTGTGAGCAGGACAGCAATATGATATGTGACAAAGGCGATGGATCTAGTGGACAGGACGAGTCATAGCATTTGACTCTTGGACCTTCAACAGCCGATGTTTCCTGTGTGCGGGCAGCAGATTACGTGTTGCCTTCGAGATAGAACAATTGAGCAGCATAGCTAGTTATAGTGGTTAGCTTACTTAACCCCGCCCGACCTTGGCATTTCCTCGGTAATTTGTAATTATGCTTGATGGGACGCTTTTTTCCCATATCTGCGTATATGTCAGAAGGCTTCGAGCATCGTGACTCATTTTCGATGACTCCAAGGTCTTTGGAAGTTAATCTGATGTTTGATTGACCTCATTCCTGTTCATATGGTCGAAACAGGATCGCAGATATTACCCTTTCGGGATACCGAAGCTGTTTGATGGGTTTGTCTGGACAAGTTGCAAACCTAGCAAACATTGCAAACGCCGGATCTCATGCTCTGATTGGGCCTACGAATAGTACAACTCAATACTAGGCCTCCCACGCATCAGTGATTGTTAATGGATATACTATGAAGCTGAACAAGCATATAAACCATTGCTGTATCACAGCTTCCCAAAATCTTCAAGAAGTTTCTAACTCAAGAGCAAAATCCATTTCTATCTAGCTTTGGCATTTCCTCTTCGTACCCTGCAAGCTTTGCTCTAAATCATTACCATGGCTACCTCTATAGCATCTCATGAAAAGCTGGTCGAGTTTGACCTTGTCCAGTCTCACTACAAGAAAGTGGGTGATCACGAAATTCGTGCAGATTTCATCATACCCCATGCAGAGTGTACTGGGAAACGACCTCTCATTGTCCGGTTTCACGGGGGCTGTCTTGTAAGCCACAAGCCCATTTGACTGGCAGAATCGAACATTGGATATAGCTAACGGAACAAGATAACTGGAGACTCACTGTCTATGGAATGGTTCCCTCAATGGCTTCTTGATTTGGCCAAGAAACATAATGCAGTGATCGCAAGCGCCAACTACCGTCTTCTTCCCGAAGCCACGAGTCTCGACATCTTCGAAGATGTCGAATATTTCTGGACTTGGCTCCACTCCTCGGAAGTTGAAGAACTTCTGTCGTCATGTGTAAACCCCACGAAGCTAGATCTTGACCGTATCATCACGGCAGGCGAATCTGCCGGTGGTCTACTTAGCGTATCCCTAGCCCTAGCTCATCCGGATGAAATCCGAGCGGCAACAGCAAGCTATCCATGTCTCGATATGGCTTCGGCGCACTACAGTGCCCCAAATCCGGTGCCAATGACCAATCCGCCCATTCCTGAGTTGCTGATTGACGAAACTCTTGCTCAAGTCAAACCTGGAGCTATCAGATCTTCCGCTTTGTTACCCGACCGCTTGGACTTGGGGCTTGCAGCGATTCACTACGGGCGCTTTACCCAGTTATATGAGCGAGGAATAGGGAGCTCACACCACCGAGATCTGCGGTACCCCTTAGAGAGACTAGACCAGCCGGAGGCTAAAATTCCTCGTGGCGGGATTGCTATCATCCAAGGATTGCAAGATCACATCGTGCCCGCCGAAGGCAATCAGAGATTTGCTGAAAAGGGACGGGAGGTCATGAAAGGGAAGCCGGGCGCTGATAAAATTATACTGACTCTACGAGAAGGCTCCCACGGACTTGACATTCCGACTCGTTTAGAAGAGGGGTGGATGCAAGAACACCTGGAAGCGGCAGTTGAGGCTTGGCTCATGTAGAGTAAGGGCCATGTCGTGTGTGTGCAGACCATACAATAAATAGATAAGCAGCAACCTTGGCTCTGTATCTGATGTATCTAAGGTCCAGTAATATCTGAAGTACGCGAAGAGCCTGTCTGATGGTGGTCGCGGTATTGTCTGATCTTGCGACCAGGCGATATAGATGCGATGATTTGTTCCATGGGGATTTTCCGAGCTTTTGAATTCAATCTCTATGTTCCATAGACCGAGCACTATGTGTAGCAACACTGATCTATATGATTATTATTTTCATGACCAGTCTTGATGATCTCTTTGGCTCTTCTAACGAAGATGATGGCAGGCTATGTTGTCCTGTTGAAAATGTAACCTTGGGTGTGGCTGAAGGCTTACATTTGATATTAAACTACTATTTAACTCGCTCTAACCGAGTTTACTTTACGTATTTAAGGTCTATTTTTGGGATACCACTGCTATCCAGAAACTGAAAGTGTGTATCTTAAAACACACACTATGCTGTCATATATTTTGAACAGTTATCCAAACGGAGGGAATTGTACATGTTTTAGAGTATACAAAAGAGAACTAATTAGGGTTACGAAGACACTAGTGCTGACCAGGGTAAGGCCGAAGGTCACAGGACTCCACCCACGATATAAGGCGCGCGTTTTCATCCGTCTTACATCGTGTGTACATCCACGTTTCAATAGAAAGACCTCAAGGACTTGACTACGGCCCTTCTCCATTTCCCTTCAACCTGTGTTCTGTATCGGCTAGATGACTACTACCAGAGTTCCGCATTCTCAGCGAAAACGACGACGCCCAGCTCTTGCTTGCGAGCAATGTCGTCGTCGAAAAGTCCGGTTAGTTGGAGTTGTTCACTGACTCGCTTGACATACTCTCACTCGGCTATAGCTGCGATAGAAACCACCCGTGTGCTAACTGCATACGATCTGACCCTCGATCTTGCTACTACGTTGACACTGATCGGAAAACGAATGTCGCACACGATCAGGTCATCGATTTGGCCCCCACGTCATCTTCGAATGGCAACCCACCATTGGACTCGTCAATCTCCCCTCAAGATGCACAGCTTTCTAAGCTTCTAGGTGTAGATGCACTCCAATCTCCTCGTTCATCATTGGTGAATTCCACAGTTGGTCAAGATTCTAAAACTTCCCACGTGCCGGTAGAGTCACAGGCAGGATCGCTTGTTCAATCATTGGCAGATCGAATACGTCAGTTGGAAGAGAAGCTTGAAGAAACCCTCAATTTGCGACCACCGGATAGCTCTCCAAGTCAGCCACCCATAAGAATGCGTGAGCACGGTTCAATAAATGGAAGGTTCCTGAAGACGAGGTTCTTCGGGAACAGCCATCGATCTATATGTGAGCACAGGGTACCACTTTGTTTCTACTTGTAAACTGCGATGACATATACTAAAGGCCAAAAGGTTCAAGGCATGATTTACATGTTCCATCGAAAGGCGTCTGAGAACCCCGAGATACAAAATCTGTACGAAAGGTGCAAGCAGCTCGCAAGAACAATTAAATCACAGGAGATAATTCAGCAGAGTATCTGCCCTGACCTAAGGGATTACATGCCATCGAAACAGATATCTGACAGGCTTATCCAAGCCTACCTTCGTACATTCGAATCTGTCTACCGCATCGTGCATGTGCCATCATTTCTACGTGAATACGATCAGTACTGGAGAAATCCTCAGGCAGCCAGCCCGGTGTTCATTATCATGACTTTGCTAATGCTAGCGATTGGGAACTCTTTTTGCCAGTCTGGGGACCCAGACAAAGACTATGTTCCGCGTTCTACATCATCACAGTGGATATATATGGCGCAAACGTGGCTCAGCTCCCCGTTTGAGAAATCCCGTCTCAATATCGCTAGCCTCCAAACACAATGCCTCCTTCTTTTGGCCCGCCAGACAAATGACATTAGCAGCGACCTTGTCTGGATCTCAGCTGGCGCTCTCCTTCGAACGGCTATGCATATGGGCTTCCATATTGACCCTCGTCATATTGAGGGTATCTCTTTCTTCGATGCACAGCTTAGACGGAGAATATGGAATACAATTCTTGAGATTGTTGTCCAGTCTAGTATGGATGCTGGAGGGCTTCCTCTAATTCATTGTGATGACTACGATTGTGAGCCTCCCCTTAACATTGACGATGCTCAGATGGAAGATGCTATTCCTAAGGCAAAGCCCCTCGAGGACTTTACCGAAACATCTCTGCAGATAGCCTTACGGCGATCACTATCTGTGCGTTTACGAATTGCACAGTTTTTGAACGACTTCCGCCGAGGCACCTCGTATGATGAAGCTTTGCAGCTTAGCAGAAGCCTTACCAATATATACCGCGAAAGCTCAGCCTTATTTGACCTTTTTAAAAATAGTGGAAGATCTCCTACTCTCTTCCAGTCAAACCTCTACGACTTGATGACGCAGCGCTTCCTGCTTGCTCTTCATGACCCCTTTTCTATAAAGGCAAAAACCGACCCGACGTTGTATTACTCGCATAAAGAAGCCCTCGGAGTATCCATGCGTATCCTAGCACCATTCAGCACCTCGACACTGGAAGATCTTGACTATACTGCATTGCTACTCACAGGCTCGCCATCATTTCGGGATGTCCCTACCCAAGCAGCTGCTATCGTTGGAGATGACCTCATTGAACGAATTAAGGAGGAGCAGATTAATACTTCAGTATCAGCTCCGTATACGTCATATCCTGTGTCACACGGAGACTCCAGGCGTGCAGTCGAGAAATTTGTCTTCTGTGCATTGGCACGGCTTGAATCTGGCGAGACTAACATAAAGGGTTATCTGGTGTCTGCATGCTTTCTGGCACAGATAGAGGCTATGGAGTGTGGTCAACCAATTGATGAAGCGTTGAGTAGAACTATATTGTCGGTTCTTCAAACGTGCTCCAAGATATTACAAGACAGAGTTGAAAGATCGAGCCTTTCACCGCCAGGAATAGGATTGAATACCGCGCCAAATGAAGAACCAACCCTGGCTGAATTTGATAGCCAGTTTAACTGGTCACTCACCGATGACTTTGTAAGTTGTCTGCTGATTCCTGGTTTGAAAGCAATGTGTATTGGAGGTTACTGATAGGATTCAGGATATGGAAATGGACCTAGGCTCATGGTTTCCTTCCATTGCATTCATCTGAGCTGGAATTGTAACAATGTTGTACATTCATGTTGGATTCTGCTGATGTGAGGCCTATCTATTGATCTGGATTGTTGATTATCATAGAGTGAGAAAGGAGATGAGTGGGTGAAGAAGAGTGGCGCAGACAGATGTTTATTTACGGTACAAAAGTTTTCTTTGCATTCTATCTTCTTCTAGAAGCCATTTCAAATTCCAGGCAGATATCAACGTTCCCTCTCTCGTTCTCTTCATGTACGTTGCAAGATGAGCCGATAAGATCATGTCTCTACTAGCATTTACAAGCCATAACATGACATAACTCTTGTTTCCAATGATTGGTCTTGGAGATATATACATGGAATCCGAAAGATTCTCCATCTCAGCTAGAGTCCCAGAGCCATCGAGTAACCAGGCAACAGACGTTGCTAAGCCTTAGCCGAACCACCCATCATTTGGAGGAGGTATCAAGGCGATATAGACTGAAGTCTACATGGATACTCGCTCACCACTCACAGATTGCCGTACACTTGATCTCCACCAATAACCTCGGATTCGGCAATTCCTTGACACCAATTGTCGTCCTCGCTGGCGCATCCTCGCGATTCGGCCACACTTTGTTCCACTCTTCATTCATCCCTTGATAGCAACCAGTCAAGTCGGTCAAGAACACCGTTGCATCGACAACATTCTTAATGCTCCCTTTGCCGTCTGTCGCGCCACGAATAATAGTGTCAATATTGCGGAGAACTGCCGCGGTCTGTTGGCGAATATCCAGGGTCCATGTTTCATCCGCATGTTCCGTTACGCCGTCCCAAGTCCCATCTCCGCGGCGCGATGATGTACCAGAAACATGGATGGTACGAGAAGTGGGGTTTGTGGGGAGAATGCGTGCATGAGGGTAGTTGGCGAGGCCTTGGGCTTTTTCAGGTGGGAGGAAGAAGGCCGAACCGTTGGACATGTTGAGAATTATCAAATGAAATTACCACTAGGGCTGTACCTGGAGCTTTTAGGCGATAAATCAACAAAAAAAAAAAGGCGGGTAGTTTTTCTAGGAATGGTGCTGTAGGGGTCCCTTTATAGCTTCATTTGATATCCGTCGGATAAGGACCCGGTTCCGGGTCGACGGGTGTGTTCCGTGAATTCAAAACCCATGGGACGGTTCAGTTGGGACAAGCCAAGCGGCTACTCGCGTTAAACTTCGGATTGAATAACTGAAAATTTTTCTTGGTCATCCAGGATAATCTTGGTTTAGCTTCAAGCGAACAGCTCAGTCGTATAATATTAGGGCATTGAGCTCACATGGTGCGGAACGATGCGGGGTGTTGTCCCATGACGTACTAGCCTACTAAGGATTATACCTGCATTTAATCTGCATCTCATCTCTGACCGTCTTCTTCAACCATCCCTTTCTTAGCTGGCTTCCCAGCAACAACCATCGACAAGATGACTGCCCAGACCTTTCGTCAGATCTCAAATCACAATCTCCAGACATTCCGCCGCAATTATGTGTCGGAGATTTCGGGTTCGCTCGGCGATCTCGGAACCTTTCTCCCCATCGCCATAGCACTGGCCATCAACGGTACTGTCTCGCTGTCCAGCACCCTCATCTTCTCAGGGCTCTTCAATATCTTGACGGGTTTATTCTTCGGGATTCCACTTCCTGTGCAGCCCATGAAAGCAATTGCTGCGGTAGCAATCGCCAGGTCCTTCAACAATGGCACCATAGCCGCTGCCGGAATCTTCGTGGGCGCGATCATTTTCGTATTCAGCGTCACTGGCCTTCTTCACTGGTTCGCGGATGTAATTCCCATCCCCGTTATTAAGGGTATCCAGGTTGGGGCAGGTTTATCGCTTGTCATTGCTTCTTGTGGGAATATCCTGTCTTCCCTGGGATGGGTCGGGCCGTCATGGGCGGATAACCGGATTTGGGCCATCGCGGCGTTCGTCTTCCTCATCATCACCAATGTTTACCGCAAGGTGCCCTATGCGTTGGCAGTATTCATCCTTGGCATCATCTTTGCCATTATCCGCAGTGCACTAGTAGCTGATCTGCCATCTCTCGCGTTCTGGCATCCTTACACCGTCATCCCCACTCCCGGTCAGTGGTCCGTGGGTGCTCTTGATGCGGGTATCGGACAGATTCCGCTCACGACGCTGAACTCCATCGTCGCCGTCGTACATCTTGCGGGCGACCTGATCCCGAATGTACGTACGCCTTCGGTCACGTCTATCGGACTCAGCGTTGCCGCAATGAACCTGGTAGGGTGTTGGTTCGGTGCCATGCCTGTCTGTCACGGGTCCGGCGGACTCGCAGCCCAGTACCGATTCGGAGCACGGTCTGGCTCCAGCGTGATTTTCCTGGGCTTACTGAAGTTGGTGATTGGTATCTTTTTCGGTGAAAGCTTGGTGGGCCTGTTGAAACGATTCCCTTCGGCGCTGTTGGGGGTAATGGTGATTGCTGCGGGACTGGAGCTGGTCAGTGTAGGAGAGAGCCTCAATACCACGGGTGCCCGGGATATCATGAAGGCCAATTTTGGAATTTTGGGTGATGCCAGACAGGACATCGCGCCGATGCTCAGTGATGCAGACCGCAAGAGACGATGGACGGTCATGATGGTTACCGTGGGGCTGTTGGTTGGGTTTAAGAATGATGCGATTGGATTCCTGGCCGGTATTCTGTGCCACCTCGGCTATGAGCTGCCTGGTCTCTGGGAAAAAGTACGAAATCGGTGGAACGAGGGTCGGGTCCGATTGCCATAATCGCCCGCTTGGCAGTTTCACACAATGACGCTGTTTATGACTGCATACGAAGCTTACTACTGGATGATCTTTTGCCTTCGGCATGTTTCTGCCGTTTCTAGCCAATTTTATATAGCCGGCATGTTTTGTTATTCGCTTTTACTTTCCTCTCGGGGACGGAGATAAAAGGGCAGCAATGATGGAGCTTGCGTCGTGACTTTACCAGAAGATTCGCGGATCGAACAAGTAAATCTTTATGAACCAACCACGAAGATCTTCGGCGTGACAATATTCCTTGGAACGAGAAGCATCAGCTATTGATTTCCACCGCTCTATCTCGAAATTTTTGGTTCATGAAACACCCCGAACGAGGGGGCAACTGTCATACAGAGCAAGAAAGCGTTGAGTGTCTCTATCTTATTCACTCTTATATGATGCATGATGAAGGGTCGCTGGTTATTTCTTCACCAGTATTCCTTTTCCCGCACAGCACTGGAGAAGCAAGAATTCCGGGTCATATTTATCACCAATTTGCAAATTAAATGTCTAGCATTAGAGTTTTGTTTAGTTTGCCAGTGAGTTACAGTATAAATATACAAGGACAATTTAATATGATTAAACCTATATCCACTTACTAGAAGTATAATAAGACGGTGGTTCGATAAACTTACCCATATATAATATCAAAGATTCATTCCTAAACACAACACATGCACATCGTAAAATAAGTAGGCCATATTAAACCCCGGCAAGTTCCCACCCCAAAACATCAATTAAACCTCCCATATCATAAATTCAACGTATCACACCAGAATAACCCAAATATCTAGTCATAAGCCTCACCCCCCTCTTCCTCATCCAAATCCGTAATGCGCCTTGTTCCCCCAGCCGAAGAGTTACCCGCAGTCAATAGCTGACCACTTTGATCATACCGTTCCTCATCGACGATAGCCGGTTCGCCGAGATCTTGACGGTAGGTTCGAACAGTCGTGGTTCCATCCGGCTCAGTCTGAGAGATTGTAGCATAGCGCTGACCGGTAGCGGTGGTGCCGTCGTCGGTGCTGCTCGAAGAGCTATAGAAATAGGAAGAAGAGCTGGAGTAGGATGCGGACATTTTGAATTTGGAGTTTCGAGTAGGCAATCGAGTTTCAAGATTTATATGCTTTGTTTTGGTTGGAGTCGTGGTACAGGTGGGTTTTTGATTTGTATATGTAGTTTTTTCATCTAGTCTTTATCATTTAATTGAGATTATGTTTGGTGTGTGCAGTATATATATGTACTGTGTCAGGTCGTGTGGCGATGGATGATATCATAACAGCATCAACTAGTATGGGGATCTCCACCTATGAATGACCCGGGTGATGGTGATATATTTTCCAGGTGGTTAGAGTGGATTGTGATTTAGTGCTTGCGATACTAGTACTGTGTACTACGGCCTTTCAAACAAAGAACTGCTTGTGTGGTGACGTTATGATCTCGTGTTTTTTTGTGGGGTGGGCGCCCTATTTGGCTGACGTGATTGTTCTAGAAGGTTGAGTGGAATTCTTCGAGTATAATCCTACCGTACTGTGTAAGGGGTTTCCGTGGTTGGGGTGTGTCGCTGTGGGACCTTGTTTCTCTTACCTTCGGTGTGCTGTGGTTTTTTGTTGCTTGGGTGGCAGGTTGGTTGTTTATATATATTAGATGCAGTGTTGGTCGCTGTTGTTTTAAGTGCAAAATGTGACCAGCTCTAGGCCCATTGTGGATTTGTTATGTGTTTCTCAGGATAAATGCTGATTTTAAAAAGCTTGAAGAAATACATCGGAACTCTTCATAGACAATATTAGACTGTGAGGAGGTAACAAGAGTAAAAAGAGAGGATAGATAGAGGCAAAGACAAACAGAAAATGCAAAAAGATGGAGACGCGGGGAATCGAACCCCGGACCACTCCCATGCTAAGGGAGTATTATACCACTAAACCACATCCCCAACTGGATGAAAGGGATGAGCTATCAATGTAACATAACCCACGTGTGATACACTAGTGCATTGCTTATCCAATCGGACCGATAGAACTTTTCCCGATGCGATTTTATCAGAAAATCTTCCAGACCGTCACAAAAATCCCATAAACGACCTGCAACGCCAACGCAGCTGGTGGATGAGCTGCCTATTGTCATATCACGCCCGTCAGATCTTACAGTTAACTACTATTGCGGCAATACCCGATAATTAATTACAACATACTCCTATCGCAGCCATGGCTGCCCCCGTCCTCCCTCTCCAACAGGTCAAGCTCCCGGCGCTGCCCTCGACTCGCTTGACACCAGAGCAGCAATATTGGAAGACATTCAAGAACCCTCTGCTGATCCCCTCGCCCGCCAATGGCCCTGTCAACCTCATCACACAGCCTTCCGCTCCCTCGTCCGCCTCCGCCTTCCCATCTCTCACCCAGCCTCCCGATGTCTTCACCGTGACCACCGGTGCTCGAGTCCAAATCTACTCTATTCGCACCCGGAAACTCCTCCGCACCGTCACTCGCTTCGATGATACCGTCCGCGGCACCGACGTTCGTCCCGACGGCCGTGTGTTTGTTGCTGGTGACGACACCGGTGCGCTCCAGGTGTTCGATGTCAACTCGCGCGCGATCTTGAAGTCATGGAGGGAGCACAAGCAGCCGGTCTGGGTCAGCAAGTTCTCACCCAGCGACCCGACTTCCCTTTTCACGGCGAGCGACGACCGCACCGTGCGACTTTGGGACCTCCCGAGCGAAAACAGCGTAAAGACGTTTGTTGGACATACTGATTATGTGCGCAGCGGTGCATACATGCCGGGGTCGCTGGCGTCTTCCGGATTGCTGGTGTCAGGTAGTTATGATCGCACTGTGCGCCTGTGGGATCCGCGCGTGGAGAGTCGGTCCGCCATGACCTTCAAGATGGCCGCCCCGATTGAGAGCGTCCTGCCGATGCCGACGGGTACTACGGTGCTTGCGGCGGCCGATAACAAGATTGCTGTGCTGGATATTGTGGCCGGAAAGCCTCTGCATATGATTCAGAGCCACCAGAAGACCGTTACGGCGCTATCGTTGGCTTCCAATGGTGAGAGACTGCTGAGTGGTGCTTTGGACGGTCACATGAAGGTGTTCGAGACGACTGGCTGGAATATGGTCTCTGGATCCAAGTACCCCTCGCCCATTCTCTCGCTCCGCGCCATTACGTCTGGACAAGCGCAGGAGGATAAGCACATCGCAGTTGGTATGCAGTCCGGTCTGTTGTCGATCAAAACCCGTCTCTCTGGCCAGCAGAAGATCAAGGAAAAGGAGCGGAGGAAGGAAATGCAGGCCTTGCTGGAAGGCAAGTTGGAGGAACATGATCGTAAAGTGGCCAAGCAAAAGAAGCTCCGAGGCTCCGGTTGGGAAAAGCGTTTCCGTGGTCGTGATTTCATTGGTGAGGGCGTGGACATTGTCATTGAAGGCCAGGATCGCAAACGGAAGAAGGAACAACCTTGGGAGCACGATCTTCGCAAGGCCCGCTATTCCGCCGCCCTGGACCAAGTGCTGGCTTCGGGCGACAAGACCGCACAACTTACTCTTCTGACCGCACTTCGGCACCGTTCGGCTCTCCGCGCATCCTTACAAAACCGCGACGAAGTTACCCTGCAGCCGGTGCTGCAATGGGTGAACAAGAGCATCGGTGAGCCACGCTTGGTGAAGCTCAGCGTCGAGGTGGCCATGAACGTCCTCGATATCTATTCTGGAAACCTGGGCCAATCAGCAACGATTGATAAGATGGTTGACCGGCTGCACCGACGCGTGCGAGACGAAGTGGAAATGGCTCACCAAGCATGCCAGACCAAGGGCATGCTCGACATGTTGAAGGCGGCCTAATGGAGTCACCCGCTGCACTGGAATCGAAATAAAATAAAAGCAAATGTTTGACTAGATTTGTTGCATTACTGGATACCTGGTTGGAGTTCGGGGTTTGGGATCGCCCAACTGTATGGCCATATAGATGTAACTAGCGCAATTGATGAATATTGACGTCCATCACACAAACCTCCATATACACAACGAATCAATCATTGATACAGCCTCGAAAAACCCTCGCCATTCTCCGGCGGCTGCAACCAATTCCTCTCATCATACTTCCACCCCTCCGCGCCCTCAATAACATGAAATGTATACGCAAACCGACTCCGCTCACTGGTGTTCTTTTCACTCTTATGCAAAACATTCCCATGAATCAAAACCAACGACCCAGCCTTGACCTCCAAAACCTCCACATCCTCCTCCTTAGGCCCCTGACCCTCTTCTTCTTCCTCCTCCATCCCCCTCGGCAACCCCGGCCCATCATTCTCCACAAACTCCGTTCCAACCACCTCCCCTTCCCCATTAACCCTCCTCACAAACCTCCTCTTAACCCTCCCCCCAGCCCTCCCCCGATGGGAACCAGGATACATCCCCAACGTCGCATTCCCCGGCCCCGCATCCTGCAACGCAAACCACCACCCCACCGCACTCGGCGGATCCGTATACAAAAACTCCGAATCCCGATGCGGAGGCACCGCCCCCCCAATCCCCGGCTGCTTACATATCACCATGCTCTGCAGGACCCTGGGATCCTGAAACCCCAAGGACCTCGCGATCGCCGCATTACGTTCGCACAGCGACACGGCCCGAAACGGCTCCGAGAGACTGTGTAGTGAGTGCCCGATCTTGTTCACGGCTTGCTGCTTGGGTTTCAGGAGCGTGGGTTTTCCGGTGGTTGGGTCGGGCGTGGCGGAGAAGGCGTCGGGTTCGAAGAAGTACCGGATTTTGTCGCCCGAGGTGAGGAAGTAATCGTCGCCGACGTGGGGTTTGCTATCGGTGTCGAGGTCGTCGCCGGTTGTGAATTGCGTTAGGGGGTGCGTGTCGAGGGGGAAGGTGTCGAGGAGGTGGTGGGTTTCGGTGAGGAGGGAGGTGATTTCCGTGGGGGTTAGGTGGTTGGGGAGGACTAGGTAGCCTTTTTCTTGGAAAGACGCAAGTTGGGTCGGGGTTAGGCCTTCCATTGTTGTCCTTCTTTCTCTTGTTTGTGGTGTTGGTGTTGGTGTTTGGGAGTGTGGGTTGGTTTTGGTGGTGGGATGGTCAAGAATGCGGGGAACGTTTTTATTTTTGTTGGCGGGTCTTATCGGCTTATCGCGGCCTCGGAGCTGCCCGAGCTTAAAGGACTTACGATGCTGATTGGACTATAGGGCTGGTATGATGGTATGTACTTATTGTCATGGAATTACGATGTTATCTTCTGAGATCACACCACGCCAATGTGCAAGATTATCCCCGTGGTGAATGTACCTACTTTACTGTGACGAAGGACAACCGGTTGGTCTCTGTGCAGAGAGTACTTTGGCCAATCCACGAATAAGATGCGCCTTTGCCGAGATTGGAGTCCTCATTGGAGCTGTAACCAACTGCACATTTTGCAATCTACAGAGAGATGAGTGCAGTCTCTGGAAGAGATCATTGCTCAAGTCGGCAAGGAGAGATGTTTCCAACGCAGGACAACAGCCAAGACGTTATCTGCCACTGACAAGATTACTATTTTTACTGAATGATAGAGCTTGATATTCTGTCTGCTCCGAGCTTGAAGCATGGATCATATGATAGACAACTGTGATTGCAACTGGCGATAAGCATCAGCGAGAAATCAATACGCCTTTTGGTCTTTTCTTCGATGGAAAGTCCAGTCGTCGTGCACGCGGCCGTGAACACTCTGGGTTGTGTTCCTGGTACCCTTCTGACAAAGAAGATAATAGCCAAGATCTATACTAGTACGTTCCGCATCGATGGATAGCAGTGAGTACACTTTTTGAGTGGCTAGCAGCGCCATTCAAAACGACACATATAGGGCAGCCTGACTAGGCTATGCATCAGCAGGGATCTAAATATGGCATATTTCCTCCAGTTGTTTGCTTTCGGATGAAATGCATCTGTCAAACCTCTATAGCTATCAGCGATGCAATCAATGCCTGCATGGAATGGGTGAGACGCACCCTGCTGTTCTAGATGGCTCTGGCTTTCCTTTCCTGTCACAGTCTGACAGTGCCACCCCTAGTTTATGCGTCAGTAGTGCTTGTTTGCTGATTATCAGATTATTGCTGGATTTGGATGTGGCATCAACATCAGTTTATTGATCCTGATGACTCCTTTCACCGTGGAGGAACGAGACAAGGGTGAGTTTACCACCCACCAGCCCTTAGCGAGCTGGACAAGTACTTACATCTCCGTTTGTTACCCAGCCGTCGCTATGGGTGCTGTGGCTCAGTTTCGGGTAATGGGAGGCTCCATATTTCTAGCCATTGTGACTTCTGTTTCGAACGGCTTTGTTCGGTCCCACCTGCGCGGAGTGTTGGATGATGAACAGCTTCATTCAGTTTTGTATTCGGCGGCAGCAGTTCCCATGCTTCCGCCTAATGCGTAAATGATGGTCCGCACTGTGTTTTCCGAGAACTACAATTTGCAGATGAAGATCCTGGCTGGGTGTGCCGGAGGTCAGGTTCTGGCCTCTTGTCTCATGCGGAAGAAGGAACAGATCACCGTATGATCGATTAGTTACCCGGTCTGAGTATGTCAAATTCGTTGAATGACGGACTTTCCTGACTAGACCTAGAATTCTATAATAAAGCACTGCACTAAGCCACTGCAATGGGGCCATTTAACTATATATTAGTAGGCCAAATGGTCTAAAAAAAATATGCAAGTGAGACTTAGTGAATGGGGGCAGCAAAACCATGGAAAGAAATAGGCAGACGCTAACAGAAGATAGACAGACTACAGGACAGGTGGAAAAGCACCGAGCCGGGTATACATTAGGGTTATTATAGTAAGCACTAAGAAAGGCCCTTCTACAATAGCATCTATTCAAGTACTAGTAATAGTCCCCAGTCATTTTCTTTGTTCGATGACTACGTAAACAAAGACTAGTTACTAGGATTGTTCTAGCCATCTAGCCAATAAAACGGCATACTGAAGTTGGAATTTGATGAACCCTGCTCAGAGTAGTACTCTTTTATATGTTGGCTGAAATATAGTATACCCTTCCTGTCCCCTTCCCGATTTCCCCTCTCACAGCAAAATTGTCTCGGTCTTTTCACAGGACTATCTTACCTTTTCTTTACCCTTTCGAGGATCTTCTGCGCACTTACAGCCCTTGCGATGGCTGTTACACTGGACGGCGGCATTGCTCTTGTCACAGGCGTACGTTTACTCTTGTCTTCCCTAGCGTTAACCATGATCCCCCCTCTCCTAACAAGATATATGGCAGGCTGCCTCAGGAATCGGCAAGGAGACGGTCTTTGCCCTCGCCCAAGCCGGTGCAGAAGGCATCATTCTTGCCGATTTGAACCTCAGCGGCGCCGAATCAGTCGCTCAGGAGAGCCAAAAATGGGCTACTCATTCCAAATTTCGCTCTATGGCAGTTCCGGTGGATGTTTCCGACGAGGCTGCCGTGAACAGCATTGTTGAGGCAGCAGTGAAAGAGTTTGGCAGGATTGACTACTGCGTACATTCAGCGGGAGTAAGCCAGAATAAACCATGGGAGCGACAATGTTCATTCATGAAGACTGACAACGATAAAAATCATAGATAGGTAGTATTTCCGGGGCGACGACCGAGCATCTCAAGATCGACGTCTATGATCAGATAATGGCGGTCAATGCTCGAGGAACAATGTTGGTCTTGCGGGCTGTCTCGGCGGCGATGGCTAAACAGGAACCTCGCATGCACCAGAGTGCCCGTCACAGTATCTCACGTAGCCTTGGCCGTGGCTCTATTGTTGTGGTTAGTTCTGTGAATGGCACTATTGTGGCGCCTGGAATGCTGTCATATACAGCGTCCAAGCACGCTGTAGCAGGCATAGCTAAAACGGCAGGTAAGCGTATGACCAGAGAACCCTTCTCCCTCTCTTTCTAAGATTGTGGGCGCTGACTTGCCGGTTCTTCTCACCCTATTAGCTATTGACAACATCAAGAATCACATCCGAGTTAATGTCGTTGCCCCCTTTTACACCGAAACCCCAATGTTCGAAGCTAGCTTGAAGCGAGTCCCTGAACTGGGCGCTGCTATCAGAGCAATTACCCCATTGAAAAGAGCTGCAGCTCCCGAAGAAGTTGCGGATCCGATTGTTTTCCTGTGCAGCTCAGCGGCAAGTTACACCAATGGAGCTACGCTTATCATTGATAGTGGAATAACGCTCACCATACCGCGAACCAGTCTATGAAGCTTTCTCGGAAAGGTTATGCTGGTGGCCTTCTCATGATCTATTCTATCTCGTTTCTCTTATGTACCTAGACAGAAGATAGCATACTAGTCCATGCTACGTGTCAACGCCTGCTTTATAGCCGCAATGTAAGAGCTTTTATCTATGCAAAGGCTGTTTGGTCTTCATACAGGGAACATGTTAGCGGCCTGCTCAGACTTGGCGTTGCTTTCACATCTTCGTACTTGCAATGACAAAACTATGCCAACCAGGGATCTAGGAAACCCACAGAGCTTGCTCAGTGTTCCTTAACATTGGGGAGACACCGGAGACGAGGCATTTATAAGACCCTCAACAAACGTGTCCCAGACTGTGAAGCCAGGATGCATCAACGGAGGCAGAAACGACGACTGATGCGGCTTCAAGCTTGTCGAATCGAGGCCACCGTACAACGTTGCGGAGAGTTAATCATTGGTCATTGGTCTAGCACCCAAACATGTCACCTTCGTCTAGATTCATCTAGATATTTGTGTAGTCTATGACAATCCCACTTGACCAAAACACCATATGGCACTAAAGTCGTGCCTTGAACACCTTGATCCCAACAGCTTACCTAGTACTATTGAGGGATGTATGTAAGGCTATACCTGCGCCCCCAGCCATTATGTGGTTTCTTTTCTTACTGATATGTAACTGCTATTAGATGTCTCTTGCACCATACCCCGAGCGTACTGATCGAAAGATCTACTGAGAGATAGAGGTAGAACTGCAATACTATGGCGGATTGAATGCTATAACCACAGATTGACTACTTAGTATGTCATAGATTGTTTCTTGCACTCCCACGCTTGGTTCGGGGCCGCCCAGTGGAGAATGCACTACTGTATCTAGTGGACTAGGATGTCAATCCGTTGAATTTTATGCTCCACTCGCACGAATCCCAGGAAGGAACTGAAGAGTGGTTGCTCGTCTTTGTTGGCAAGCGCAAATACTCTAGCTTTTCCCCATGAAACCGTGGCTGATAGTTGGCAAGAGGCTCGCGGGGGAGTAGGAATCGATGCAAGGTAATTTTCAAAAGATTAAATTCCTGTAAAGCCGAGTCTATATGCAGCCCGGCAACAGTGTGAGATAGGCTCTGTAATCAGTAAATCATTATGTAGACAAGAATGGAAATGCTATAAAGCTTGGAAGAACTTAGTGGCGCAAAATAGATATCTTTTTTACTGGTATCTATGAACATTGCCATATATATTGTCTTTTATTCCAATTACAGTGTTCGCTTAAGGCTACTAAGTTAGATATGAAGGATACACCTTCGCCAGAAGCATTGGAAAAAGTTAAGCGCATGTGGTGTGTCTACGGGCTGGCAACCCAGCGGCAATTCCATATGATTACATGAAGAAGGTAAGGAGATCACAAAATGGCGGAACATTCTACAGCTTTGTGACAACCGAGGAAAAGAGGCGACTGTATCAAGCCAGCGCGACTCGTTTTTTTGAGCCTGGATGTTTGTGCTACTGTATGTATTTTCGTCCCTGTTAGTTTCCCTTGCGTCAACCCACATATGTCGCGCGTGTCCGCACCAATACTCACCTCTGTAGTTCAGGCCGGGAGTGTGGAATGTCAACTGAAGCCGCAGGATGTCTACGATATGGCGGAGGAATCGGAGGACAGCCGCGAACCACTCCCAGACATCTATCAAGTTGAAGATATAGAGCAATAGTTCGAGCTTTTTAGAAAACACGAAGGATACTCATGAATCAGTGATAGCGAGCGAGAAGTGAAACTCTGAGTGGATGGGGTTTTACAGTCTGTTTGGCTAGTTCTTAGGACTTTACAACAAGACTGGCTCCAAGCCAAAATACACAATCCCCTATCGCTCAAACATACCCCGGAAATGGAGACTACGATGGCAATTCGCCTGAGCAATAAACAAGAATTATTGTACAGCAAAAGCATCACATTCATAATTACCACTAGAGTAGCCCGATATATTCGCCATAGGTACATAGATCACGGACTTAGTCCGATTCAATAGCGTACTTGAAATCATCCACAAGAAGCGTAATGTCTTTCGTCAACTCCTTGTCCTTTCCAGCAGACTTGATACGGAAGAACAACGCATCCACGAGATACAGATCGTCAAGATCAACGGTCTGCAAAGCACTGGTGTCGGTATACTTAACCGAAACATACTTCTGGCTAGCTATGGTAGATCCGGTGATCTGAATATCACACGGCACCGTCTGTTTGTTGCTCCCATTCTTGACGCTGCAGCCCAGTTTCACGGATTTCCCGTTGAATTTATCCTTGCCTCCGTCCACACTGACATAACCCCTGACCTTGACATCGGTGATGTTGGTCATTGGGTAGAACAAGAGCTTGTTTCCACTGGTGGTCTTGATGTTGGAGGCTTGTACGGAGTACCGGCCAACTTGCCAGTCGCCGTCGTATTTCAGGCCCTGGAAGGGGTTGGGCTTGAGGGGACCGAGAGCGCGATTGTTGAACTACGATATTTCGGTTAGTAACAAGATAGGACCGTCACGACTGATTTGTAAACATGTCTTACCGGAACAGAATGGTCTTTCGTTGACTCGGTAGGAGCTGCAATAGCTACACCGGCCGCGACCGAAAGGAAAGAGAGAAATGAGAGCTTCATGTTGAGTTGAGTGAGGATGAAAGAAGCCCAGAGGAAGAGAGAAGAAAATCAATGTGTGAGGTAAAGGAATAATGGCTGCGTAAACAGAAACCCATGGCCCCCTTTATAAGGCAGCCAGAGCTGAATAACCCATCGAGGACACGGGGCTGGCTGAGAGGTGAAATTCCAATCGGCATTTCCAGGAGCACAGACTGTGGGACCCGGATCTGCAATTTAGTTTATGACTAGTGCGCTATTAAGGTGAAATTAGTGTCTGATGTCTATACGAAAGGAAAATCAATCTCGGAGCTGTTCGGCACCCCTGCGTCCCCACAATCAGAATGACAGATCCAATGATTTACATTCCGCACATGGAGGATCGCTTTCCTTTTGAGCTTTTCTGGACAAAAGCAAAACTTGACTATTGGGTATGTAGAAGATCTTGACCAGATTGGAAGTTTGAGCAGTTCTAAAGGATATCCTCTACGGAAAGAAAAGGCAACATACTTGTCGATCTAATTCATGCAGGTATTAGGACAGAGATCACCAATAATAGAGATATGACCCCTCAGTACGACGGCCCGGAGACAATTCTTTGAGACAGCGGCATAGACCGCGGAAATATAGACCGAAGGCATTGCATTTGAGGTTTGCAGTCACATATCACGCACGACCTGATTTCAGATCCAGGGATGAAATCAAATGTGCGCCTTACAGGAAGAATACACGCACTGCTTAGTCCCAGACTGATGATCTTCTGGATTATATCAAATCGGAACACCACTGATTTCGGCACTCCGTCATCGCAAGAACTGGGTAGGGGAGTGGAATTTCTTCAGATGGCCAGGCGTTTCGTTAAACAACAGTATAATTTGGAAACCAGGTCCTTTGTCACATCAACAAGGACCTGCGTAGTGGTCACGGCAGGGCCCCGTTCTTTGATGGCCTCTACTGCCTGAGGCATGTCATTGAGAGGTATTTGGACCGCTGAGGTAGGGCTAACTCTAGTCTAGCTTAGAACCAGCCTCATCTCTCTAAATACTTGTCATACCCCTCACAATTTCTCGGAATTGTAATACGTGCTCATGCGGTATTTCGTTTCACCATCATACTGAGATAAATCCTGTAGTGCCTGCAAACCCTCTCGTCTAATGGTGGAACAGATCTCCTGGCTGCGAGGAGTAATGCGGCACTCGAACGGGTTAGGCCGCATATTGAGGCCATTCCTTATAAGACGGACGATTAGCTACCACATACTAGCAGTCACGAAAGAGGATCATCATAGAAGCACTTACGTAAAGTCAAAGATATCCACTGGAATTTCATTTCCATGCTGGTCCAGCGCCTTTCGAATATCGAAGCCCCAGAGCAACCGTGCAATGGTGATGAAAGTCCCCTGCTCGGCTAGACCCTGGCCGCTGCACACTCGTCGCCCCCATCCAAATGTCATGTAGCCCTTATCGACCGGGAACGGGCGATAATCAGGGCTTCCTTCAAAATAGCGATCTGGATTGAAACGGTCAGGCTCGGGGAATTCTCGTTCGTGATGGTGGATTGCCCAGACATTCCCCTGTATCCAGGTATTTCTAGGGATCAACCAGCCCTAAGTAGATCCATCATATCAGCAGATCAAGACATAAACAGACAGAAAATTCAAAGAAGTGCATTGTACCTTATAATGATCATCCTTGATTGGTGCATGCGGTTGCCCCCCGATAATAGCGACCGATCTCCACCGCAGCACCTCTTTCACAAACGCCCTTACATATGGCAGGTCGGGTTCATCCTCGAACGTCGGACTCCGGTGTGGTCCCACCACCCGATCTAGCTCTTCCCATGCCCTGGGCAGCGTCTCCGGGAATGCACAGCAAGCGAGAACAAAAGTAACGAGCGTGGAGCTGGATGTATCGCTGCCTGCTCCGAAAAGATTCCCCGCGAGCGAGGAGATCTCCATTTTAGTAAGATTGTGTTTCGGCGCTTCGTCAAAGAGCTTCCTTGCGTAGCACTGTCTTGCCTCCGGATCACTGGCAGCTTCTTCTGCTAGCGCATAGAAAAAGGGTCTGCCGCGTCCTTGTCCGTTGCCTAATCCATGCTTCCAGGGTGCCATCCAAGTGGGGCATTTGGCGAGGACTACACCGTGTCAACTGATAGCACATGAGTTGGGATACATCGAGAGAAGACTAACAAGGAAACGATTCCATCAACATGGGAAACGACTTCCCCGGCACATTCAACTCAGCCGCCCGCTGCATCACCGCAATTACCTCCGTGATAATCGGGTCCGTATACGCAGACACACGTCTTCCAAACCCAATTATCGAGACCACGCTCGTCGCATACCTCTCGAAATGGCTCACATACTCCCTGGGTTCGCGCAAGAGATCCAAAGCAACGACCTTGCTCTCGTCGTTCTGGAACCCGCGGTAGGTGCGTACTTGCTGCAGTCCAACGCCCATATGGGTTAGTTTCCTGTGCAGTCGCCATCTATCCCCATAGTACATGTTGACCATGTTAGACTGGCCGGCGCCGAGCTCGCTAAAGACAACCATTCGTGGGCGAGACGCATAGATCGCGGCTCGCTTGTTGAGGAGTTCGTTGGCGGCCCAGGCGTCGCATATCCAGATTGTTGGTCGTCGGCCTGTCCAGAATGTGATCATGGGCGTGTTGCATTCTTTTGCTAGTTGCTCGAAGTATATCCATGGTTTTTGGTCTGGTAGGAGATGGGTGTTTCCGATTAGGGGAAGGGGGAATGGGCCTGGTGGCTGTGGTCAATTGTTAGCGCAGCTATCGGGCTTCATTAGTTATTAGTGAAAGCTTACCATTTGGAAATGGAGGTATATCATATATCCATAGTCGACAATCAATATCAGTCCTAGGATTACCACTACCAGAGGTAATGCTGTGGCGAGATTTAATTTGCTCCATCCAGGATGGCTGAGTATGCGCTGACCCTGGATGAGAGCAAAGACTTGCTCAACCCTTTCGACTATCATGGTTTTAGTTGGTGATATGGGACTAGGGAGCTTGTTATGGCAACTATTTCAACTAGGTAATTACATATATCTGCAGATCCCCAGTTCGCCCACCTCCCGCCCTTCGGATAAGGCTATATACCGGAATGACGATGATAGACCCTGCGGGGTATCGTCTTCTGAGCTCGCTAGAAATTAACATGGTGATTAGGACACCAAAGTGGCGGCACATGTGGCGGTAATCCTGCTACTGCTGAGCTTACCCCACATCTTGCACTCATTGAAGAACTTCTGGGGAAACGAGTTGCATAGTCTTAGATATTGGGTAGTGGTTGTGATTACTTGTCGCCGTTGTATTGCTCTTCTGTTGTGTTGAGAGACTTGTAGCAATATAGAAAATAGCATCCAGATCAACCACATCACAGTATATTTCTATTCAAAGTATAACATTTTCGTTGCTTGTGTTATATTCTTCCATCCTTGATAAACCCTAAGCGGGACCAGCTGCGGCAGCCCCAGATGTTTGGGGCCCATTTGCGGGGTTTGTGGGGTAATCACCGTCGATCTCTGAGAAGAAAGACCTGTACATAATCTTGGTGGACGATCCGCGTCATGTATATTCCAAGACGCTATCAACGGAACCTGGGAGTCAGGCATAAGTGTGTGGCTAGTCCTCGGCATAGGGACTGTCCTTTTATAGCCGGAGCTACAAATCAATATGTGGGGATACACTTGAAATAGAAGTGGCGCTGCACTCTGGCCTTGAAGCTGTACCCGATGTTGCAATTATCTTCCGTAAATGCCTGCCCTCTAAACCATCATGGCAGAGGTGAGTATATCCACGACAACATTATGGCAGAACCGAAAATGTCTTTTCCTCTGCTCTCTAGTCTCAATGGCCAATCTGCAATATGGCTTTGACCTGGCTGCTATTGGATCTCTCCAGGCCATGCCAGGGTTCCTCAGAGTATTCGGATACCCAGATCCAGGATCTGAGGGAGGATATGCAATTGACGTGAGATTATACCTCCTCTTTGAGAGTGACACGCACGAACTAACGACCAGCCAATTCACATAGAGCACGGTTCAACAACTGATAACATCTCTCCTAACCCTAGGTTCCTTCGTATCTTCACTGGTAGCAGGGTTCTTCTCAGCCTACCTAGGCCGTCGGCAGGCCTTGTGGCTTGCTTGTATTGTCAATGCCATAGCATGCGCGATCCAAATAGGCGCCCCCTCAGCAGGAGTTTTGTACCTTGGACGAATACTACTAGGATTCGCGAATGGTTTTCTGGTTACATTCTCCAACATTTATACTGCGGAGGCATCACCAGCTCACCTGCGTGGTGTGATGGTTGCTCTATTCGCATACTGGGTGAACATCGGGAGTATCATGGGTGCTGCAGTGGATAACAAGACTAAGGAGAGGATGGATCGCCTTTCGTATCGAATTCCCTTGGCTTGTCTATACATCGTCCCTACGTTCCTCTTCGTGGCATTGTTCTTCGTTCCCGAAAGTCCACGATGGCTTCTCCATCGAGGAAAAGCACAAGCTGCAAGACAAGCGCTTGAGCAACTCCGCGGTACCAGCTACGCCACCATCCGCGCTTCATCCAGCGGCGATGAAGGCAGCGACGAGATGGCCCCATCTCTCCTAGAACTCGAATGGGCCGAGATGGTCAAAGGCGTCGAAGAAGAAAAGCGCGAACAAGGCAACGTCACAGCACTAGACATGTTCCGAGGTGCGTCACCCCCCCACCCTAAAGTAGGAAAAATGAATCTATCCTCACCATATAAAACGAACCAGGAATCGACCTCCGCCGCACAATCCTCTGCTACAGCATGGTCGGCTGCCAATCCGCCTCCGGCGTGTGGTTCCTAATCGGCTACCAAACCTACTTCTTCACAGTCTCCGGCATAACCAAAGCCTTCGAGTACTCGATCATGAACACCTGCTTCGGCTTCCTGGGCGTCAACATCGGCATGTACGCAATCCGGAACTGGCTCGGTCGTCGCGCAATCCTCATGCTCGGCGCCATCGCCTGCGGCCTATGCCAACTAGCAAGCGCCATTGCCGCGACAGTGAGTCCGAACTCGCTTCCCACGGGTCAGGCATTGGTCGCCTTCACGGCACTGTTCATGTTCTTCTACAATGGCTGTGTTGGAGCGGCGAGTTACCCCGTTGCGACGGAGTTGGTGAGTTCGAGGTTAAGGGCGTGGACGGTGGGAACGGCGACGTCGTTGGGGTATTTGCTGGCTTGGTTGGTGAATTTTTGTACGCCGTATTTTATTAATCCGGAGCATTTGAATTGGGTACGTTGTTCTCCCCTTTGGGGTTTGGGTTTTGGGTGTTGAGACTGACAGTTGGGGGCAGGGTGCTCGTTATGGGTATATCTGGGCTGGGTCGAACTTAGCTTGTGTGGTTTTCTTTTACTTCTTTATTCCTGAGATGAAGGGTCGCTCGTTGGAGGAGTTGGATGAGATCTTTGCTGCCAGGGTTGCGGCTCGCAAGTTCAAGTCCTATCAGTGCCTTATTGGTGAGGCTGCGAGGATTGATGCTGTTAATGCGGAGGGTCGTAAGCAGAACTGGGAAATGTAGTTGGCAATTATGGTACAGTATCTTCAGTCTGACATCTGCACCGTCATCAATGAAGACTGAGATTGACCATCCACTGGCTCCATTTCATAGTGATTTTAGCTTGTATCCCAAAGCGGACATTTAATGGAGAGATGGCTACTATTAGCATCCTAGGAAAAGACAATCAAAAGGGTAAAAATATATACTGTTAGCTAGAAATAGCTGTTGCTTAGGATTAGTGTCCTACCTAGGGCTGGCTTATAGGCCCCAATAAGGTAATGGGCATCAGTATGTAAATGATAGTAAGTCGAATTAGGGTTAGGTCAGCGGATATTGCCAATCCCTGATGAGAGTGAGGATCGCATGCATTCTCTTGTATGCTTAACACTCCTGGACGTCATCTACATATAGACGACCTTTTTACCACCACTACATTGGGGAGTTGTTTCGCGATACAACGTCTTATCTAGACCTATGCGCATACCCCAACCGCCACGACAGAAGCTGCAGGATGTCAGAAAGAGTATGTCTAATGCAACCCCCGTGGGAGGATTAACCAATCGTTTACCAATTAAACCATCCAGAATTAACGGAGTGGATCTTGTCAACCAAGATATCTACCGTGTAATCTGTGGGTGGTCAATTCAGACTCGCAAAAGCTTCAACCCTTACAGCGGCCGTGACGTGGGTGATGTGATGTATCACTTCATCCCGTATCCTGCAGACCAAGTGATGAGCTCTGAACCAATAATGGCTGGATAAGCTGAAGATCAGTATGAACTCATGCATCTTAAACTTCTCCTCATGATTAATGACTCTCTTTTATTGGATCAACTCCAAGACCCGAAGATGATTCGCCCATAACATTATCAATGCGTTCCATGACAACTTCGTGCTAATAAATAGCACGGCCATGAACCTGTTTTCTGATTTGTAAGTCTCGAAACGCATATCTTCAGTAGCCGAGTAAGACTCTTTGCTTCGCTCTTCGTCTGCGACCGGATAGATTTTTCTTCTTCCTTATTCTCCAGGCGAAGCTCTCAAAAGCAGAAACCTGCATGACAGTGCCTGTGCCCGCCATGGAGTCTATACTTCTATTTCTCACCATTAGCCTTGTTGGTTTATGTGTCGTTAGATCTCTTTTCAGCAAAAAGCACTCTCTGGGACACTTACCACCAGGACCTCCCCGAAAGCCAATAATTGGCAATCTAACCGACCTCCCATCCCACGATGTCCGCGATTGGGAATACTGGCTTAAACACAAAGATCTCTATGGTAAACACCTCACAAATAGAACAGGATATCCTCCCCACCAGGATGGTTATAACATCAAATAGGCCCAATCAGCTCATTGAGCGTATTAGGCGACAACATCGTCATCCTCAATGACGCCCGCTTCGCACGAGACATACTCGAAAAGCGGTCTTCCATCTGGTCCTCCAGACCTAAGTGGAACTTTGGTAAAATGTCATCTTCATCTGCATTGGGCATTCTTGTACTTGGTAGTCGCTGCTGACACCAGCCCAGGGCCGGTTGGAATAAGATCCTAGGCACCTTAGCATATTCAGATCCCTCGTTTAAGGATATGCGGAAGGCCCTTGGTCATCAGATTGGGTCCAAAACAGCTGCGTCTCGATTCAACGCAGTGCAGGATCTTGAGGTCCGTCGGTTTCTTCTCCGTGTGCTGGAGGATCCGGATAATCTACTTCAACATATACGCAAGTATGCTTTACGATATCGTCTGGAAGGGTGAGTGTCTGCTGACAGAGCAGCTAGAGAGGCCGGTGCTATCGTTTTAAAAATCGCATATGGCTATACCATTGAGCCGCACGGGCATGACCCCCTTGTTGACCTCGCTGATGAGGCTATGGCTACTTTCGGGTTGGCGATTCTTCCCGGGACCTGGGCGGTGGATTTTATTCCGATCTGTAAGCCGTTAGAGGTAATCTCTCTTTTCGGTGCGAAGGTTGACTTGAATATTAGTGAAACACGTGCCTCCCTGGTTTCCGGGGGCTCAGTTTGCACGAATGGCAAAACAATTTCGAAAGAGTGCTGCAGCTTTCAGCGGCGTCCCCTATGCATTTGTTAAACGCAAACTAGCCCAGCGAGATTTTGAGCCATCTTTTCTTGCCGGTTTAATCCGGAAGAATGAGGAGCAGCCAGGGCCGGGGTCTTATGAAGAAACGGTGATAAAGTGGGCTGCTGCATCCTTCTATGGTGGGGGATCTGATACGGTATGTATATATACTCCCCATGCTGCGCATCAACTGACGCTGATTCATGGCAGACTGTATCTACCATGTCTAGCTTCTTCCTTGTCATGGCACAGTACCCCGAGGTGCAACGGAAGGCGCAAGCGGAAATTGATCGTGTTGTAGGGCCAGACCGTCTGCCTAGTTTTCAGGATCGCGAAAATCTTCCGTATATCAATGCCATGGTCAAAGAGATCCTTCGATGGCATCCGGTGCTTCCGATGGGTACAGCGCACGCCTCCGTTATGGATGACACATATGAGGGATATACTTTTCCCAAAGGGACTCTGATGGTTCCGAATGTCTGGTGCGTATCGTTCTGTTTGTGTCACCTACGCTATGAACATCGTCTCAATTGGGTTGTTCAGTCCTTGGGAGACAATTCATGTTTCACATAGTCAGCCATTTCCGCTAACCTCAACCAGGGCTTTTACGCACGACCCCAGTACCTACCCAGATCCCCACACCTTCAAGCCAGAGCGCTTCCTAAGCTACGAAGGGCACGAGCCGGAGGCCAATCCGTATTACTTGGTCTTCGGGTTCGGTCGCCGTGTCTGTCCAGGCCGCACACTCGCTGATGCGAACCTATATATCTCTATTGCTCAATCGGTGGCAGCCTTTACCATCACCAAGCCGATTCGAGATGGTAAGGAGGTCGATCTACGGGCCGAGTATCAATCGGGTGCAATCAGTCACCCGGTGCCTTACAAAGTTACTATCACACCGCGTAGCCCGCGGTATGAAGAGGTTATTCGGTCTGTGGAGACGGAACATCCGTGGGAGAAGAGCCATTCCGAAGACCTTAAGGATCTCAGGGTGGTGTGATGTTTAGCGTAAGTGCTTTGGTTCTTTGAAAAATAAAGCTTTTTCTCTTCACTTCTCTTTTCATCTTGGAGGTATGGTGAGAGGCGTGAGGTCCGGTTTATTGGGTCTCATCCGAGAACAATATACAGGTCTCCGCTAAGGAGAAATTTATTCCATGGTACTATACCAAGGCGCCTAGCACGGTTGAACCGGCGCCTTGGTAAGCTGGAGTGAGCTATGGATTGAGTGTTCTTCCAAGGTTGAGGAAGAACAAATGGCCTCGATGTGGTCATAAGAACATATACTTTGGCTCAAACCAACTCAGCAAAAGGAAAGGCGTAGCAACACTCAAAACACAAGTGTCCTAGAGAGAGGTCTGCAAAAGCTATGGAAGCAAAAAGATGGAGACGCGGGGAATCGAACCCCGGACCACTCCCATGCTAAGGGAGTATTATACCACTAAACCACATCCCCAATTGGATGTTAGGAGGTTGGTTAAAATAATATATGAGGCAGACCCAAGCGTCAGGTCAAATGTGAAGCCGCGGACTTGCGCATTCCTGACCAGATTCCAAGAATGCGGTCAACGTCCAGAGTTCAGCTAATGCGGCGGCCCACGTGGGAAAGGAGATAATCCCGTCGAGACATCAGTTCCAGACCGTCTAGCGAGGTATGTGGCGTGATATTCCCGACCGCCCGTTAACGGACGATGAAGACCTAGGGGCCGAGCATCACGCAGCAGAATCCGGAAATATATATTTTTGTCTGACATGATGCAGGTTGTCGCATATACTTTCCCGACCCTATCAACTCTGCCATGTCATGTCGGTGGACGACAAGGCAAGTTTACCTCCTGTCAGACCGACTAAACATGCCGGGATTCTTCCGTAGAAGTTTAATTATAGTATCGAGTGGAGTGAGATCATCTTCCAAAACATAACTGCCTGGTGTCGTGGCTGTGGAAAATTAAAACGTATGCAGCTGAGATAGGCAACCGAATTTCAACTCTAAGCGGACCGGGGTTTCCGTACATATTTTTCACCGCAATCGAGGTAGCTGGCTGATCGGTTTGTGTGACCGGATTCGAGACGGAGTTGTCGTTCTGTGAGACCTACAATGACAGCTCACGAGGTGGAGGAGAAAATGCATCTCTGGTCCTGTTATGAATCCAGAAAACGGAGACCGTGTATTAAGGTATGCAGCCCACATTTCAAGGTGGAGACCTGCTGTGGGCACTGAAAGACTCGGCAGGAATGCTGAATGGTCTGAAGACGCCTCGGGCGCTAAGTGTGCGCCTGACGATGACGATGACCAGGAATTAGTGTTGCAAAGTGGATATCTGGTTGAAAAGTATGTCGACCAGTGGGTGAAATTGAGAGTGGCTGGAATATAACGAAGGAAAATACAAGTGTGAGGCTGTTGCGTCAAAGGTCTGAAACGGGGAAAATCAAGTGTATCGGAAACTGCGACCGATAAATACAGGACACTAGGCTGAACGGGGGAAAGTGGGTGCAGTTTTGCATGCAGGAACAGCAGGGCTCCACTAATCAGGAATCATCCCCAGCCACCCCCAGCCACCCCAAATCCCAGCGCCTGACCCAGGGACCCGCCCCGCATCCAATCAGGCTGCTCATCGGGCGTAATAACGTAAGATGTGGTAAAGTTTCCATACTCTCACTATCGCTCAGATCGTCTTATCGGAAAGTCTTGTTTGGTTTCCCCTCCCTTTCTTCATCTCATCTCATCTCTTCCTCTTCCTCCTCGATCGGCTCTTTGTCTCTTTGGTTTATCAATTCTTTCCCCCCTGCAGGTGTTAAGCCCCTGTCGTAAAACGAGTCTCCGGAACTGGCACCATTGGTTTTCTTCTGTTTGTTATTGTGGCCGGTGCATAGATCCCTTGTATTCTTGTACTACTACTACACTTGGCCCCAAGTTCACAAATCGTTTTCGTTGCGACGAATGCGGTGCCTCCCAGTGATATCGCATTCCTTTGATTAATCCCCTTCGTTCCTCTCGGGCGACTTCTCAACTGACAGTCATTATAATATGGCTTCTAAACCGCCCCGGTTGTCCATGATCAACCATGCCGCCGGCATTTACGCTGACATGTCCGTCGATGGGCCTGCGATTGGAACTCTGGTTCTCGTCATCGACCGGGCGAAGAACCTGCCCAACAGAAAGACAATGGGGAAACAAAATCCATATTGTGCGGCTCGTTTAGGGAAGGAAGCTAAGAAGACTGAGACTGACTTGCGAGGAGGCCAAACGCCGAGATGGTACGCGCTAGAAATTCCCTTTGTTTGATCTCAGTCGACTTCTCTCTCTCTCATCTCCCGAACCACCTGATTTTAACTAGCGCATGCTGACATTTTCTAGGGACCAAGAACTTCGATTTACCGTACACGAGTCGCCAGACTATTTCAGACTCAAGGTAACCATATTCAACGACGACAAGAAGACTGACCTGATCGGAGAGACCTGGATTGATCTGAAAGACTTGATCATCCCTGGTGGTAGCCAGAGCGATCACTGGCATCCATTGCAGTTTCGCGGAAAGTATGCCGGTGAAGTCCGTATCGAGATGACTTATTACGACACTAGACCAGAAGATGAGGCAGTGATTGAACGACGGTTGTATGCAGCAGAGAAGGTCAACGTCCAAGGTAAACCGAGCGCCTCAAGCTCGAGTCTAAACTTAAGGTCGAGTCCAGCGCCAATCAGCTCCTCTTCGTCGCTATCAGGACCCCGACAACTGAAAGAGGTCAAGCGACGTCCACTGCCCAGTGGTCCTCCGGGGTCAGCTCCAGCACGTCCTGCGCTTCCAGAGAAGATTGCCTCAGCTCCTCCAGCACCCACCCAATCCCCTCCTCGACCCACTCCCGAGCACACCCATTCCACACCACCCCTGCCAACCCACGATTATCCTCACTCGACGCCGCCCCCAGTAGAATATACACGCCACTCGTCGCGACATTCGGGGCCTCCGGAGGTCCCCTTTGATGCGTCGGGGTATGGCCCACCACCGGGGGCAGCTTCGCACTCCGCGAGAACGTATGAGTCTCCCGATGATTTCCACCGGGAATGGAGTAATCCATCCCACCAGGCTCCGGCTCCCCCTCGGCGTCATCTGCAGGAAGTACCCTACCATTCGCACCGTGAAAGGCCAGACTCGTATGATACACGCTCTTATGCACGACCACGGTCTGGGTACGGCAATGCGCCGCCCACGGACTTTCGCTCTTCTAGGCATGACCGGCCAACAAGTCGATCAGGACCGGAGATGTATGCGCCCATGTCAGAGGCAACGCCACCACGTCCGAGCAGCCACCACAGCAATCATTATGCATTCGCTTCCCCGGAGCAGTATGTGCCCAACGAGATAGCGCAGGCACAGCAAGTCTCACGGTACAGGCAACGCTCTCCGGCGGGTATCCGCGAACCTCAGGTCGAATATGGATCCCACCCAGTGGAAACAGAACTCCGTTATCGCCCGCATAGCAACTCCCTGGTCAAAGAAAATAGTCCAATCCGTCCTCCAAGTAGTCGTGAAAGCCTACCGGCAGAGTATGCAACGATGCAGCCCCGGGTGGAAGACGAAGAAGAGGAAGGCCCTCCGCCTCCGCCCCCGGTTCATCGATCAGGCCTGGTGCAGACCAGTCAGCAGTTAGTACCGTCACCAACCCCCTCGTACCAAGCTTACTCGCCAGAGTTTGCATCTCCCCGGACCTCCAACGAAATCAACCTGTCGCAGCCGTCGCACATGCAGTCCGACGGAGGCCGGATGCAGGACCTTCCCCCGCATACGAACGGACCATCCATGCCCCCCAGTCTAGTCGCCGGGTTTGATCCCGCCATTGCAGAGGCCGAAGCGGACCGTGCCGAACACGAACGGCGCCAGAGCCGAAGACGCAGTGAGCTGATCGAAGACATCATCATGCCGCCCGAGCCGACGTCTGTGATCGTGCCTTACCCCGTAGAACCTTCCCCGCCAATCGTGGACGACCGCCGTTCACTGATCAGTCGAGGATCAGCGCATTCATCCGAGACTCGTCTCGTCCCTCGCCGGAAATCTGTCAGTCCCCGGCCACCACCTCTCGGCGAGCGGGAAACTTCTCAAATCCCCTTCTCGCCGGATTCGTTTGATGCCTTTAATCCAAACGCAGCTCGCGCGGCGGTCCTCCGGGACCCAGCTCCGGCATATGACACACCAGCCGAGGCGATGGACGCCGCCCGACGGTCTGAGAGGGAAGCAGCGCGGGACCCGGGTCCAATCATCGGTGACGATGGTCGAGAGATCGATCCCTCCGACCACCTACCGACCGATACGTGGGCCCCAGAGCCAGAACGGAAGACCAAGAAACCAGGTGTGGTAGTCCGCTTCAAGAATGTTCCACGAAAGAGGAGCCCTGCGCCACCGCCGGTTCGGGAGTACGCACCACGGTCCCGGCCCTTGGTGGACGCACAACATAGACGTCAGTCATACGTGCCGGATCCTGCTATGCGAACCTCGCCCGGGGAGAATCGTGGTCGCGCACTCTCGCCTTACAGACACGGACGGACCATGAGTTCCCCGAATGCAGCCCCTTCCCATCGAACCTCTGTCTCCCCATCTCCACGTGGACACTCCCCGTCAAGCTTGTACGCCCCGGTCAACACGGGTCCACCCATTCCAGCCAAGGTGCCGATTGCCCAACCCATGAACCAGAACTACCCGGTGATGAATGGTAACGGGACTCCCCAGGGCTATCCCGTGGCGGGCAGTCACCCGGGAATGGACGCGCTAAGCCGAGAGCTGAACACCATCGACATCGGGTCTGTGGGGTGCAGCAACCAACGGGCACTCAGGAGATACGTCCCCAAACTGCCTGCGGGATATGCCGCATGATGTCGGTCTATGACTTGATGAATTTCTTCTTTCTGTCTTTTCTTTTTTTGGCCTTTAAGATTGCATGGAGAATGAAAAATGTACGAACGTGGTTTCTGGGTTCATCTTTTCGGGCGGCGTTTAGGTTTATACGCAGAGATATCTATACATACGCAGATTGATATTTGACACGGGTTAACGTGATTTGGCTTGGGACATGAACACGAATATAAAAGACGGTTTGCATTGCCTCGCATTACTCAAAGACTGAATCCTTAGTCAATTCTTCTCTGATTCGCTCTGACCACTTACCACCTATCATATCCAGGAATCTACAAACCCTCACCAAGACCAACAGCCCAACAGTGAAGAAGAAACCCTTTGTCTCTAACCCACTCACAAGAATCACTATCCCTCCCAACCAGGCACCAGAATATAATCCCTTTCTCCAATCAAAACACCACACTCACGACATTTGCCACATAAAAGCCCATATATAAGAGTAAAATAAAGAGACCATTCCCATCATCCCATATCCCACTATACAAAGCCATCCATCCCATCCATCCAAACCAACCCAAGCCCCCAAATCCAAAACCAAAACACAAAAGCAAAGAACGCCATCCCCCAGAGAAAGAGAGAAAAAAACAAAGCAAGAAAGAAAACAAAAATGCCCCCAAAACCAAAGCCCCGAAAAGAAAAAGAGACCCAAGAAGAACCCCTCCCACCCTGCGAATTCACGTTTCCCTGTCCAGCAACAGACGATAAAGCCAACAATCCACGCCGAAAAGTCATCTCCCATATCTTCGGCCGAAATAAGTACGCCACGAAGCGGTTCCCGGAACATGTGTGGGTGCATTACTGTCGACAGCATTACCAGCGGGCGCGGTATCGGGTTGAGTGGCCGGTCACGCAGTGTGAGCTTTTGATGGTTGTCCTGGGACGCATGGAGAGATGGGGTGGTGTTAAGGGGTGGGATGTCGTGTTGAGGAAGAGGGAGGTGGAGAGGTTGAAAGAGGATGATGGGGGAGAGGATACTTCTACTTCTACTACCGAGTGTGATCTTATTACGCTCTCGTCTGGGTCCAGCTCGTCATCTGCCTGTGCTGGGTTTACTACTGATGATGGTGGTGAGAGGGTGCAGGGCGAATGTGGCAGACGTAGGAAACCTACTATTGTGGCTTCGCCTGTGCCGGGTTGGCTTTTGAAGGAGGTTGGTTCGGATAAGTCTTTTGCGGATTTGCGGGACCTTGTTCGTCGGGTGCGTGAGGATATGGATTCTCTGCGGGGACGGGGCGTGCCGGCTCATCGGATCGTGTTTCCGGATATTGAGCTTTTACCAACGTTTCAGTCTTGGGTTCTGGCTCCGGCGAAGAAGAGACGAAGGAGTGTGAGGAGAGATGGAGGTCGAGGGAAGAAGGTTTCGAGGGTTAATGGGAAGGGGGCTGTGAAGAGAGTTCAAAAGTGAGAAGATTTAACTCCATTTTTTTTGGTCATGTCGGATTTGAGTGGACTGGAGCAATTTGATTAGTTGCATTCCTGTTGTTTGGTCAGTTCTGGACAGTGTGATGTTGAAGTCAATCGTTATTGTTGAATGGACAGCAACTCACGTGTCATAAACATTACTCGTAGACATCTAGTCTGTATGTACATTCAAAAAGAACGAAAGCCACCGAGCTGAAAAGAGTGCAGAAGCAGGGAAAGAAGGAATGCTGAATAAACACGCAGAACCGCGAATCACAAGTGCACCGCCGTAAACGTATATCGAATCGTACCACCGTTGACAAAATCGTCTCCATAAAAATGATATTAAGAATGGTCGGGGATCAACTCATAGCCACCTTCAGACGGTAGCACGCGACCGGCAACAATAAGGGCAGCCGCACAGAGCAAGCTAATGCACCAGCTGATGGTGCAATAAATCCAGGACTCGTCCAGTCTCCAGCCGGGGAAAAACCGCGTGTCATGGTCGTATAAATAGGCCTGAAGTAGCAATCCTTAGCACGCATCTCATTTGCACGTCAGATCAATCAAAACTTACCACGATGGACATGCTCGCCGCCTGCACAACAACTGATAACACGATCAACAAACTGAGAACCTTCCACCCAGATTCCCGCAGTCGCTTCCCACCGGACAATATGATCAAGTATGCGACGATACTCATGCCCTCCAGAACGACGGCAAAGGACATAAGGAAGCCCACGGAGCGCCACATGGAACAGAAATAGCGGCCCCGGCCACTGCAATCGTCCTGCTGGGGGAAACTAACGCAGGCATCGGTGACTGAAGAACAGCGCCGATGGAGGCCGTATGAATACCAGATCTAGATCGATGAAGGGTCAGTACGCATGATGATCGAGACTGGAAGACAGTGAATGAAACTACGAGAGAATCCGCACCTGATCGTTGCGATAGCTGATCCATTTTGGAACCACAATGGAGGATACGGTTAAGCCGAATGCTGCCTTCCCCGTCAGTTTGTCGTCATACTTGTTTGTCAAGTGCGATTGCGACCGGAACACTTACAAGCTAGAAAAAGAATCAAGGATGATGTGTAAACAATGGTTTTCGTTAGAAAGCCTGTGTAGTTTCGATCTTCACCGCGCGGTACTAGATGAAAATCCATCGTGGGGGTGGGATATATATAGGAATGACGACAGAGGGAGTAACCGTTGAGCAATCGCGGCGACCGACCGATCGGGAAGAATTAATGACAGGTCTCGAGGGTGGATTACGGCGAGTTTTTGATCCACTAAGGAAAGGTTGAGATCTCCCAGCCCGGGAAATAAAGGTTGATACAGTTAGTGGGATAAATTTAATGTGTCATGGAAGGAGAGAAGGTGAAGAAGGGAGAAGAAGTTCTTGCTTTCAATGGGCGAGCGAGAGCGATTAAGTTGGGTTCATGCCTGAGGTTTCCTTCCCCCCCAGGCCAGGTGATAAACAACGGTTGCGGAGCTCCAGCTTTTCTTGGTGGAGCTTTGCAATCAATTCAATGCGACAATTCTTGCACTGTAGAGTTTGGACTTTGATTCTAGAGACCTCCAATATTCCACAACAATGAATGAACGATCTGAAGCTGGATAGTCACGAGAAGAGAAGAAGAGGAATCAAAAAGGAAGCGTAAGAGTTTTTCGTTCTTCGTGGGAT